>WHYT01015893.1:499789-513224 GCA_009806455.1 Tetrax tetrax
AAGAAGGACATGAACCAGTTGGAGAGGGTCCAGAGGAGGGCCACGAAGATGATCAGAGGGCTGGAGCACCTTTCCTATCAGGACAGGCTGAGAGAGTTGGGGCTGTTCAGCCTGGAGAAGAGGAGGCTCCGGGGAGACCTGATAGCGGTCTTCCAATACCTCAAGGGGGCCTACAGGAAAGATGGGGACAGGCTGTTCAGTAGGGCCTGTTGTGATAGGACAAGGGGTAATGGGTTTAAATTAGAAGGAGGGAGGTTTAGATTAGATATTAGAAAAAAATTTTTTACCCGATCTAGTCAGGGATGTCCCTGCTTCTTGCAGGGGGGTTGGACTAGATGACCTTTGAAGGTCCCTTCCAACCCTAACCATTCTATGATTCTATGATTCTATGAACTAAAAATCTATAACCAATCCAAATGAAGCTTAACGTGCGTGAACAGAATATTGGGACCAATCCAATTAGATCTTTAGGTGCGTGCACTTCACCTGTAACTTAAAACAATTATAAAAGACTTGTGCTGACTGAGAATAAAGGTCTCTGGAACACCATCCACGGAGTCTGTGCCCTTATGGCAACAGGTAGGGGAGTGAGCGAGAGGCTATATGTCTTGGTCCTGAGCTGAGCTAAACTATGACAGTTATTTTGGTGCCTAATGTGGGGCTCATGTAGTTTTGGATAAGGATATTAATTGGTGCAGTAATCGGCAAAACACAAACTGAACTCTGCTAGAGTCTGAAATGATTCTTGGGAATTTATGATGTTCTAACTGTGGTGAAGGGACAAGGTATGGATTGTTTGTAAATTGTCCACTTTTTTTGGTGTTGTGATGATTTCACTTTGGTGTACGGAATTCTTTTTTTTTGTTGATGCGCGTTTATTTTCGTGATAATTCTTAAATACGTGATTTGCAGAGGTGAGGTGTGGAATGTGTTGTTGGTTTGGTTTTTTTTTTTAGTGAGGGGGGAGATCTCTAAGAAATGGCTATAAGTTTCCTCTTTGTTGGGAATCTTTGTCCCCTTTCCGTTGGCTGAGTCCACTGGACACCATGTGGTATCAAGCACCATGGTATCAACATAACTTGGCATACTTACTCCCCAACACTGCAAGTTATCAACACCAACCTCTAAAGGCACATTCTTATGATAGATCCCCATGGTGCATTAGAATGCCCCATTGCACAATCAAACCTGGGTGAGGAAATAAAGCAATTGTCATTGCACTCTGTATTACAAACGCATCCAAGAAACCTTAAAGGACGCAGCCTGTCCCCATAGCGTCATGTAGTGTAGAGTGACAGGGCAATGGTCAGGAGCACGGGGGCTGTACTGGGTCTGGCTGAGATGCAGTTACCTTTCTTCACTGCAGTCCATATGGTGATGTGCTTCCCATTTGCGGCTGAAACTCTGGATAACACAGAGTTTGGGCTACTGATGGACAGGTCTTGCACAGCATTAAGGCTGTCTCTCCAACTATCTATCCCCCAACTCCCAAAGGCCAGTAAGCTGGGGGTAGGCAAGATGTTGGGAAGGAACACAGCCAGGACAGCCAATGCAAACTGACCAAAGGGATACCCCATACCATATGACTTCGTGTTCAGCAATAAAAATTCACGGAAAGGGAGACGAAGGGGGGATGCTTACAATTAAGGCATTTGTCTTCCGAAGTAACCGTTACAGATGCTGAGGCTCTGTTTTCGTGGAAGTGGCTGGACATCTGCCTGCCCATGGGAAGCAGTGGATTAATTCATTAACTGGCTTTGTGTGCACAGCTTTTGTTTTCCTTTTTAAACTGTCATTATCTTGATCCTTGAGACTTGCTTGGCCTCACTAGGTGAGGCAGAGGCATCTTTGCCAGTAGGATGGCTGATCTGGTACAAAGAGTTTAAACTAGGAATGATGGGGAAGGGAGAGAGCAACCAGTAGCCCTGTGAGGCAGTGATGAACGGTGTCAACAAGCAAAGGGCCTGGGTAATGTGAACAAAAGGAAACACAAAATCAAGAAAACAGGGCTTAAGTGGGGTCATCTTAATTTCACTCTCATGTAAACAAGGAATTGCCTACTAAAGCACAGCTAATAGAGGCAGCCTACAGATGCAGCAGTCTCTGGGTTCTACTTTGGGAGCTTCTGGGGACAAGATCCAGGAGCATCGGGGAATGCCTGGGAGCCCTCTGAGAAACTTGAGAGTGTGTGCTGCTGGCCAGGTAAGGATGAGGTAAGGGGAGCAAAGAGGGCGTTTGTCTGAGGAAGCTCTAGCAGCTTCAGCTGTGATCAGCTGCCCTTTACCCAGAGAGACTGGAGCCTTTGTTTCACCTGCCTTCTAATTAGGGAGGGTGCCAGCAGCTGCCCGTATTAGAGCCAGGACCAGAGCACAGCTCTAAGGTTGCAGTTAATGGATGCAGCTATTTGTGCAGGAGGGTGTGAAGAAGGTGGCCTTGGTTGAATTTGCATCCCTGTGATAGTCCCAGAGATGGTGGTGACATTGCACAGAGCATTTCTCCAGCATGTGTTGGACACAGCCTGAGCTTCTGATGTTGGATGCAGCCCATCCTGTTGAATGCTGTCCCAGGCTGCAGGGAGTGCCTGGAGCCAGTCTCTGATGCTAGGAGAGATGGCTCTCTGTCCTTGTATTGGGTCTGGCTGAAATAGAGTTAATTTTTCCCAGAGCAGCCCTGGTTTTTCTGTTTGACCGGGGAAGGACATGAAGTGGGATGGTCGACCCACCTTTAAGCTGGAAGCCCATGTATGTAAACTGAGAGGGAAGACAGCTCTTAAGAAGGGGCTATCCAAGAATGCTGTCAGTTTAGTTGCTGTAGAGACACAAGAAGGCAATTGGTGATCTCCCAGACACAGAAGAACTGAGATCACCTTCCTTTGATCATGATGAGGGGACTTTGGGCCTGGCAGTGTAAGGGTCAGACAGTGACAGCTCTGACCAGTAACAGCAATAGAGGGTCCCTGCCTTTGGCCAAGAAGAGGAAAGGGATGACCAGGTATACTAGACTGTGTGGATTTGATGGCCTGGCACATCAGATCCAGAGAAGTATAAGCCTTTGGTAGACCCTGGTGCACAGTGTACACTGGTGCCATCAGGGCAGAGGGGCACAGAAGCCACCTGAATCTCTGGAGTGACAGATGCCAAGAATTGTGTGTATTGGATGCAGAGGTGAGCTTAACAGGGGACAAGTGGGAAAAGCACTCCTCTGGGCCGGTAACAATGGCCTCTTGTATCCTTGGCATAGACTATCTCAAGAGAGGGTACTTCAGGGACCCAAAGGGGTACTGATGGGCTTTTGGTGTAGCCACTGTGAATATAGAGAAGATCATACAGCTACCTACTCTGCCCAACTTCTCAGAAGATCCCTTTGTTTTTGGATTACTGTGAGGTGAAGAACAGTAGGTGCCAATTGCTACCAGAATGGTGCACCAGTGGCAATATTGCACAAACCAAGACTCCTTGGCTCCCATCCATGAGCTGATTCATCAACTGGCAAACCAAGGAGTGATCAATAAGACTCACTCACCTTTTAATAGTCCCATATGGCCAGTGCAAAAGTCTGATGGAGGTTAACGGTAGACTACTGTGGCCTGAATGAAGGGATGCCACTACTGAGTGCTGCTGTACCAGACATTTTAGAGCTCCAATATGAACTGGAGTCAAAGGTAGTCAATTGGTATGGTACAATATACATTGCCAATGCATTTTTTTAATTCCTTTGGCAGCAGAGTGCAGGCCACAATTTGTTTTCACGTGGAGGTGTGTCCAATACACCTGGAATTGACTGTTCCAGAGGTGGAAGCACAGCCCTACCATTTGTCATGGACTAATCCAAACTGCACTGGAAAAGGATGATGTGCCTGAACATCTAGAATACATTGATGACATCATCATCGCGCAAGGGTCTTGTCTTTCTTGGGAAACTAGCAGGCTAATCAAATTGCAAAGGGCTTGAGGTAGCCCCCTTCTCTGTCCCTGTCTTCCTTCTCAGCTTTTTGTGACAGTGGTGTAACAAGACAGAAGAAATGTTTGAGTGTTGAAGAATGGCTCAGAGAGAAGGGCCACGGGACAGAGTCCACGGAGCAATTGTTCGAGCAGAGCCACGTCTGAAGGCCCAGCCTTGACATAAGCCAAGGCAAAACAGTGTTAAGACGTGTCAGCAGAAATCGCAAGGTCACGGCGATCTTGAAGAAGATTGTAAGCAACTTTGAGAAATGAGAACACAATAAGTATGGGACTTTCCAAGTTAGCTAACCGCAAGTAGGAGGACCATGCAAACGTAATCTTTAGAGCTTGAGCCAATCGTGTAACGCCAAGTAGGCATAATTATCTTTACCATTATAAATATGTGCACCCTGGACCAATAAATCGAACTACGCTTATAACTCATATTGGGTTGTTGTCATACGTTCCTCCACCGCTCGCATTTGAGAAGAGGAAGAAAAGTAATTCAGAGTCTTCTGAAAGCTGGTTTTGCCATTAAAAAAAAAAACAAAAAACAAAAAACCAACCAAGTCAAGAGACCTGCACAGGAGATTCAGCTCTTGGGAATAAAATGGCAGGACGGATGCTGTCATGTGTCTGTAGATGCGGTCAACAGGACTGCAGCTATATCTCCACCAGCTAACAAGAAGGAAATGCAAGCTTTCCTAGGTCTTGTGGGATTCTGGAGAACGCATATTCCAGGTTAAAGTCAGCTTGTGAGCCCTCTCTATTGAGTAACTCAAAAGCAGAACTATTCTGAGTGGCGCCTTGAGCAACAACAAATCTTTGAGCATATTAAACAGGAAATAGCTCGCGTGGTCACTCTTGGGCCTGTCTGGACAGGACCAGCTGTGCAAAATGTACTCTACACTGCAACTGGGGAGCATGGTCTTACCTGGAGCTTCTGGCAGAAAGCATCACAAGAAACCTGAGGTTGACAATTAGGGTTTTGGAGCCAGAGGTATCAAGGATCAGAAACCCACTACACCCCAACTGAAAAAAAAAAAAATACTAGCAGCATATCAGTGAGTTTGAGCCACTGCAGAAGCATATCTTCTCTTGACACCACAATAGCCTGTGCTACACTGGATGCTCAAAGGAAACATCCCCTCTAAATATCATGCAACCAGTGCTACACAGAGTAAGTGGGTAGCATTGGTCACGCAACAAGCCTAACTGGAGAAACCCAACTGCCCAGAAATCCTGGAAGAGATGATGGATGGGCCAGAAGGCAGAGATTTTGGAACACTGCTTGAGGAGTTGGCTCATGCCCAAGAGACACTGCCATATGATGGATCCTGTCATGTGGCAGGAAACCATCAGAAGCAGGAAACTGCTGTGTGGAGTCCCACAAAACAAGTCGTTGAAGTCACTGAAGGAAAAGGTGAGTCAAGTCAATTTGCAGAAGTGATAATCCTCCAACTAGCCCTAGATATTGCTGAATCAGAAAAGTGGCCAGTACTCTATACTGACTCTTGGATAGTGGCTAATGGCCTACAGCAGTGGAAGAAAACCAATTTGCAGCACAGGGGTAAACCCCTCTGGGCTGCTTCATTGTGGCCCAGGTAGAAAACATGACTCTAAAGACACATCATGTAGGTGCTCAAATGCCCAAAAGCTGTGCCATCGAAGAACATCAGAACAATGAACAGATAGACAAGGCTGTCAAAATTGAAGTAGCTGAAGTGGACCTGGACTGGGAGCATGAAGGTGAGCTAGTGAGCTATTTGGATTTGGGCAAAGTATTTGACACTGTCCCGCATGACATCCTTCTCTCTAAATTGGAGAGACATGGATCTGATGGACGGACCACTGGATGGAAAAGGAATCGGCTGGACAGTCGCGCTCAGAGTTGTGGTTAATGGCTCGATGTCCAAGTGGAGACTGGTGATGAATGGTGGGATGTCATCCAGAAGGACCCTGAGAGGCAGGAGAGGTGGGTCTGTGCAAAACTCATGAAGTTCAACCAGGTCAAGTACAAGGTTCTGCAAATGGGTCAGGGCAATCTGTAAGAGTTGGTCAGATCAGTATTGTCTCAACCTTGTCATCAAGGACACAGCACATCGGGGACATGGCACCTCCAGTTGGACTATGGATTTGATGTGGCCTAAAAGTTAGGCTTACAACTTGACATGAGTTGCTGCGAGCAGTCTGTCTGAGATGTAATTGCTGCTTCCAAAAGTGTAATGCAGTTTCCATGGATGAGTTGCTGTAAGCCACAGTGGAATGTGGCTTCTATGGATACAAAAGGTGTAACTGAATGGACTGTCCGTTCCCTGTTATCAGGGAAGGACCTGAGCTACTAAGGTAACTGCATAGCTGCTATCAAGGAAGATGGATTGCAACAGCTGTCTCAGAACTTTGCTCATTATAATGTCATTATAATACAAAAACATGCCTCCATCCTAAAGGCTACTTGCCTCCAAGGTAAACCACTCCCTGGACACTCCCCTCGGGCATGAGCAACAGTACCACTTGGGAGAGGTGAGAGCCCCGAAGCAAAGGAGGAACAAGGTTTGTTACTTAGCATAAAAGGTTGACACCTAACAATGAGACCCCAGGGAATTCTCCCCATCAAGGATCGACATCGATCGTGAAGACTGATGGGATGCTACCTGGATCTGGGACCATTGGGACACCTTGGACCCATGGTGGTAGCTATTATCCTCTTTTCTATCTTTATTTATCTTTCCTTTCCGCTCCCTTTTATCTATCGTGTGCTGCTTTATGGGCAAAATAATAAAGTTTGTACTGTTTGATTGAAACCAACCCCTTTGGCATGTTTGCCTTAATTTCGCATTTTGAGATCGCAGTAAAAGAACCATCACAAGTCCCCAGTAGACTGTGACACAATCTGAAGCACAAATAGAGGCTGGGTGGAGAAAGAATTGGCAGCAGACCTGAAGAGAAGGATTTGGGGGTACTGGTGGACGAGAAGCTCAACATGAGCCAGGATTGTGCCCTTGCTGCCCAGAAAGCCAACCGCATCCTGGGCTGCGTTAAAAGGAGTGTGGCTAGCAGGTTCAGCGGGATGATTCTTCTTTTCTACTCTGCTCTTGTGAGACCCTACCCAGAGTACTGTGTTCAGCTCTGGAGCCCCCAATGTAAGGACACGGACCTGTTGGAGTGAGTCCAGAGGAGGGCAACGAAGATGATTAGAGGGCTGGAGCACCTCTCCTATGAGGACAGGCTGAGAGAGTTGGGGCTGTTCAGCCTGGAGAAGAGAGGTCTTCCAGTACCTCAAGGGGGCCTACAGGAAAGATGGGGAGAGGCTGTTCAGTAGGGCCTGTTGTGATAGGACGAGGGGTAATGGTTTTAAAATAGAGGGAGGTAGATTCAGATTAGATATTAGGAAAAAAATATTTTACAATGAGGGTGGTAGAACACTGGAACAGGTTTCCCAGAGAGGTGGTAGATGCCCCATCCCTGGAAACGTTCAAGCCCGGGTTGGATGGGGCTTGGAATGGCCTGGTGTAGTGGAAGATGTCCCTGCACATGACACGAAGATGTCCTTGCTCCTTTCAGGGGCTGTGGACTAGATGACCTTTGAAGGTCCCTTCCAACCCAAACTCTTCTATGATTCTATGACTTTCAGAGTTATGGCGTTTGTCTTCCCAAGTAACCATTATGCATGATGAAGTCCTGCTTTCCTGAAGATGGCTGAATATCTGCCTGCCAATGGGAAGCAGTGAATTAATTCTTTGTTTTGCTTCTGTTGCACGGCTCTTGCTTTACCTATTAAACTGTCTTTATCTCAACCCACAAGTTTTCTCAGTTTTACCCTTCTGATTCTCTCCTCAGTCCCACCAGGGACACTGAGTGAGTGGCTGTGTGCTGCTTAGTTGCTGACTGGCGTTAAACCACACGATGACTCTTCAGAAGGGACAGGCAAGGAAGGAGGAATGGTGGGGGTAGCCCTGTGTGTTAGGGAGTGTTTTGACTGTCTAAAGCTTGATGATGATGATGAAACCATCAGGTGTTTATGGGTAAGAATCAGGGCAAAGGCCAAGAGGTAGATATGATGGAAGCCTGTTATAGACAACCCAACCACGATGAAGAGCTATATGAAATACTTTATAAGGAGCTGGGAGAAGTCTCACAATTGCTAGCCCTTGTTCTCATGGGGACCTTCAACTTACCAGATGTCCACTGGGAATACAATACAGCGGAGAGGAAACAGTCTAGGAGGTTTCTGGAGTGCGTGGAAGTCAGTCAGTGAGGGAGCCAATGACATAAGGCACTCTGGACCTTTTGTTTGTGAACAGAGAAGGTTCTGGTTTCCGTCCGGAGGGGGCCTACATTCTCCTTGGACTTTCTCTTGTCCCCTACATACCTATAGAAGCTTTTCTTGTTGCTTTTTATATCCCTGGCCAGATTCAATTCCATCAGGGCTTTAGCCTTCCTCACCTGATCCCTGGCCACTCGCACAGCCTCTTTGTAGTCCTCCCAGGCTACCTGTCTCTGCTTCCACCCTCTATAGGCTTTCTTCTTCAATTTCAGTTGGTCCAGGAGCTCCTTCCTCATCCACGCAGGCCTCCTGGCCTTATTGTCTGCCTTGTTCTTCATCGGGATGCACCTCTGCTGAGCTTGGAGGAGGTGCTTCTTGAATGTGGACCAACTTTCCTGGGCCCCTCTTCCCTCCAGGGCCACCTCCCATGGCACTTTGCCCATGAGGTCCCTGAAGAGGCCGAAGTCCGCCTTCCTGAAGTCTAGGGCAGAGAGCTTGTCATGTAGTTTCCTTGCTGCCCCATGGATCTTGAACTCCACCATGTCGTGGTCGCTGCAGCCAAGGCTGTCCTTCAGTTTCACATCCCCCACCAGCCCCTCCCTGTTGGTGAGCACAAGGTCAAGCATGGCACCCCTCCTTGTCGGCTCCTCTATCGCCTGCAGGAGGAAGTTCTCATCCATGCATTCCAGGAACCTCCTGGACTGCCTGTGCCCTGCCGTGTTGTCTCTCCAACAGATGTCAGGGTGGTTGAAGTCGCCCATGAGGACCAGGGCTTGTGACCGTGAGGCTGCTGCTATCTGGCTATAGAGCGCCTCATCTACTCTGTCCTCCTGGCCAGGCAGCCTGTAACAGACCCCCACTGTAACATCCTCTGTCCATCCCCATCCTCTAATCTTGACCAATAAGCTCTCTGTCAACTCTTCCTCCATCCCCAGGAGGAGCTCCATTCACTCCAGATGGTTGCTGATGTAGAGAGCGACACCCCCCTCGTCTCCCCTTCCTTTCCTTTCTAAAAAGCCTGTACCCCTCCATGTTGACGCTCCAGTCGTAGGAGTCGTCCCACCACATCTCCGTGATGCCAACAAGGTCGCAGCCTTGCTCGTGTGCATGCATCTCCAGCTCTTCCTGTTTATTCCCCATGCTGCATGTGCTGGTACAGAGACACTTCAGCTGGGCCCCTGACAAAGCCGACTTGCTGGCTGGAGTGACAGGAGATCTTTTGGACTGCAGTTTAAGTTCATTTGCAGTTACCTGCGATCCTTCCTCAGCTTCTGGACCCTCGGTGCTGGCACTGGCGCCATGCTGACAGCAGTAGGCTGAACTGTGCTCCCCCTCCACCAGCAACACTAGTTTAAAGCCCTCCTGACAAGCCTGGCAAGCCTTTGGGCAAGGACACTCTTCCACTTCTCAGTTAGGTGCACGCCATCCTCCCCTAGTAGACCAGGCTTCTCAAAGAACGCCCCGTGGTCGAGATACCCAAAGCCCTGGCTGTGGCACCACTCCCTGAGCCAAGAGCTGACCTGCCAGATACGTCTGGCCCTTTCAGGCCCCTGCCCTTCGACTGGGAGAATTGACAAGAATACCACCTGCGTCCCAGAGTCCTTGACTGTTGTACCCAGGGCCCTGAAATCCCTTTTGATGCTTCTTAGGCTGCTGTGTCACTGGCACTCACACGAATCACCAGTAGCGCATAATAGTCTGTGGGCCGTACAAGGCTAGGTATCCTCTCAGTGACATCCCTGATACGAGCCCCCAGGAGACAGCACACCTCCTGAGAGAGCGCATCGGGTCGGCAGATGGTTGCCTCCATACCTCTCAGGAGGGAGTCACCCACTACTACCACTCGTCTCTTTTTCTTGGTAGCGCTAGTTATGCGAGCTGGTCGGGCTCCCTTGCATGGCTCCAGTGCCTTCCCCGAGGTGCTGGGTCTTAATTCTTCAGTCTGCAGAGTGGCAAAGCAGTTTTGCAGGGGCACCTCGGGGTTCTGGGGAAGCTGCTGCTTCTTCCTGCTGCGCCTTGCCCTTGCAGCTTTCCATTCATTGGCGTCTTGTGCCTGCTTGTTTACCTCGTGTGTCAGTGGGGTGGGTTTTGGTTGGTTGACTGGGTCCTGTGGTTCCACTGCAGACTGTGCCTGGAACCAGGCATCCAGCTCCCTCTCAGCCTCCCTGATGTCCCACAGCCTCCTGACCGCCTCCTGCAGCTCAGCCACTGCCGCAGGAGCTCCTCCACCTAGGGACACCTTCTGCAGCCAGGGCTGCCGCCCGCCCCTGTCCCGGGAGTGGGGTCCAGGCCCTGCCTGCAGCCCGAGGCCTGCACCGCAGCCTCTCCCTTCAGCTGCTCTGTCTGCACGGAGGCATCGATTGCCACAGGGGTAGCCGGCGCAGGCCTCCCATCTGGAATGACAGCTTTTGCTCTCAGGCGGGTGTTGGCCATGTTGCCCTGAGAGTCGGGAACAGCAAATGCCCTGGGTCAGCGCCCTCCCTGACGCGGCCTGCCCGCACAAACTGCCACACCAACTGCCACGCCACGCCTTGCTGATGCGCCACGCCCCGTTTACCCGTCCTGTTCACCGCACTTTGGGTCGCTGGCGCTCACTAGGGCCTGCTTTCTACGGGGAGAGGGGCCAGACCACTGGTGCCCCCTGGCTCTGTCCACATCTCATCAGCCACTCTCGTGTGAGCTGCCAGCTCCTGGCGCCTTGCTCCGCTCCCCCCTGAGCTTCCCTGGTTTGGGAATCCCCTTGCTGCACTGCGCTGTGCCACATATTGAGTGTTGCATATTGAGTGCCATCACATGGCATGTAAAGGATGACCAGGTGATCATGCCCAGTCAGCATGGGTTTGTGAAAGGCAGGTCCTGCTTGACTAACCTGATCTCCTTCTGTGACCAGGTGACCCACCTACTGGATGAAGGAAAGGCTGTAGATGTTATCTACCTGGACTTTAGTAAAGCCTTTGACACTGTTTCCCATAGCATTCTCCTGGAGAAACTGGCTGCTCATGGCTTGGACAGGCGTACTCTTCTCTGGGTAAAAAACTGGCTGGATGGCTGAGCCCAAAGAGTGGTGGTGAACGGAGCTAAATTCAGTTGGCAGCTGGTCACAAGCGATGTTCCCCAGGGCTCGGTACAGGGGCCAGTTCTGTTTAACATCTTTATAAATTATCTGGGTGAGGACATCGAGTGCTCCCTCAGTTAGCTAGCAGATGACACCAAGTTGGGCAGGAGTGTTGTATTATAGCACACTAAAATCTCGTATTGGCAATTTTGGTTCTGTATTGGTAATTCTGAATCAGTTACATTTTTTGTGCAATAAGTAATAGAGTGAAATTTGCGATCTGTGTTGGGTTTGTGTAGCAGGGAGGCTAGAGTGGCAGCTTCTACAAGAAGCTGTTAGAAGTTTCTCCTTTGTCTGGTGGACCGAGCTGACTGAGAGAAGAGAAGAGAAGAGAAGAGAAGAGAAGAGAAGAGAAGAGAAGAGAAGAGAAGAGAAGAGAAGAGAAGAGAAGAGAAGAGAAGAGAAGAGAAGAGAAGAGAAGAGAAGAGAAGAGAAGAGAAGAGAGGATATGTAAGAGAACACGAGAGGTGTTTGTCTGAGTTTGATTACGAAGAATTTCCTGACCGCCATGACTTCTCAAATATGATGGACTTGGCAACTTCATCCGCCAGTTCCCTCAGGACCTGTGGATGCATCTCATCAGGTCCCATGGACTCGTGCACCTTCAAGTGCCTTTAGATGGTCTCGAACCTGCTCTTCTTCTTCAGTGGGCAGTTCATTCTCCGTCTCTGCTTTTGCTTTCTGCAACTTGGGCAATGTGGCTAGAGCCCTTACCAGTGAAGACTGAGGCAAAAAAGTCACTGAGCACCTCAGCCTTCTCCATGTCGCAGGTAACCAAGTTTCCTGTTTCCTTCCAGAGAGAGCCCACATTCTCCCTGGTCTGTCTTTTATCCCTGACGTACCTAAAGATTCTTTTCTTGTTGCCCTTGATGTCCATGGCCAGGTTTAATTCTGTCAGGGCTTTAGCCTTCCTTACCTGATCCCTGGCTGCTCCAATAATCTCTCTGTATTCCTCCCAGGCTACCTGTCCTTGCTTCCATCCTCTGTAGGCTTCCTTTTTGTTTTTCAGTTGGTCCAGGAGCTCCTTGTTCATCCACGCAGGCCGTCTGGTGTTACTACCCAACTTCCTTTTTTTTTAGGATACATCACTCCTGAGGTTGGAGGAGGTGATCCTTGAATTTTAAGCAGATTAAAAAAATACCTGCGCTCCAGAGTCCTTAACCATTGCTTCCAGGGCTCTGTAATCCTTCTTGATGTTCCTCAGCCTGCTCCTGGCAGTATCACTGGTACCCATGTGAGACAGGTGGGCCATACGAGGTTTGTTAGTCTTGGTGATATCTCTGATATGAGCCCCTGGTAAGCAGCGCACCTCTCTAGAGAGCATGTCAAGTCAGCAAACGGGTGCCTCTGTACCTCTCAGAAGAGAGTCACCCACTACTATCACCCATCATCTTTTCTTAGTTACACTGGTTGTTATACAGTCAGGTTGGGCTGCCTTGCTCAACACCAGTGTCTCTCCTGATGTGCCTCTTCAGTCTGCAGAGCAGTCTGCAAGGGCATCTCAGGTTTCAAAAGTCTCTTCCTCCTGCTCATCCCTGCCTCTGCAATCTTTCTTTCTTCAGCATCTTTGGCTCCCCTGATAGAATCATAGAATCTTTAAGGTTGGAGATACCTCCTAGATCATCACGTCCAACAATCAACCTAACACCACCATGCCTACTAAACCATGTCCTGAAGTGCCACATCTACATGTTTTTTGAACACCGTCAGGGATGGTGACTCTACCACTTCCTTTGGCAGCCTGTTCCAGTGCTTGATTACTCTTTCAGTAAAGAATTTTTTCCTAATATCCAATCTAAACCTCCCCCAACACAATTTGAGGCCATTTCCTCTTATCACAGAATCACAGAATCACAGAATTATCATGATTGGAAAAGACCTAAAAGATCATCCAGTCCAACCATCACCAATACTTCTCAGCTAAATCATATCCCTCAACACAACATCCAAACGTTTCTTGAACACCCCCATGGTCGGTGACTCCATCACCTCCCTGGGCAGTGCATTCCAGTGCCTGACTACCCTTTCTGAGAAGTAATATTTCCTAATATCCAGCCTGAATCTCCCCTGGCGCAGCTTGAAGCCATTGCCTCTAGTTCTATCACTGTCTAC
>WHYT01015894.1:0-14743 GCA_009806455.1 Tetrax tetrax
CCGCTTTCCCCAAAGCCATGTAAGCGGCACCAGCGGTTCTGGAGAATAAAGCATATTCGAGGGCCAGCTTGCACCCTGCACCGCAGGGCTGGGAGGAAAACGCCGCGTGGGCGCCCGGCAGCCCGGTGCGGAAAGACTACACCTCCCGGCATGCTCCGCGGCGCCATCGCAGCCGGCCGCAGGCCGCGCACTCCGCTGCAGTCAGAGCTCCCAGCGCGCCGCGACAGGCCGCCTTCCGCGCAGCCTCTCCGTCCCCAGCGATTCAATGGACTAAAGTAAATCAATGCGGGCTCACATATGAACCAAGCTACTTTTTTTTTGCAGAAACCAGATTCTTAGCTCCTAACATTTCCTCTTTGATGCTGGCTTGACTGCCTTACAGCTAAACCCAAACTTTCTATTTGCTCACTCCCACCTTCTCCAGCGAATCCCTCTGTTACTCGTGGTGGGTATCACCATCACTCTGTGACCAGCAGTGAGAGAGATGCTGTCATCAATGTGGGTAATATATTGCAAGTGCTTCATTATTACGAAGCTTTTGCCCAAACACCGTCGTGACTTGCCCTGCTCACTGCGGAAAATGGGCTTATTCTCTGTGCATCATCTCCTTATATGCTTGAAGACCAAAGGGGTCGCATCCCCACCCTTCTCCTCCTAGACTTAGCTTCTATAGTCCACAGGGAGACCTGGTACATCCTCCACCTACTGCCCTTCTTTCTTTCAGTGTCATACGTTAATCTTCTCATTCTAATGAGCCTTAAAATATAATCTCTCTGTACCATCTTTGGATTTGTTGCCTTTTTTTATATATTATATTAATTATATTAATCCTATGTCTTAAGAATCTTGATAACAGTTGGCTAATGATACTCCGAGCTTGTTGTTTACCATCACAAATTAGCTTGCGGGAGCTTGCGTCAAATTAAGGCTCTGCCCAGTATGGTGCTTCTGGCAGTAGTCGGGAGGAGATGCTGACAGCAGGAAGGTAAGAATTGAGTGCCTACAGGTGATAACTCCATTGAAACATCTCCAGATTAGGAACATTTTCTAGGACAAAGTTTTTATCTGCATCTTTCAGTTTAACAGCCACTGATGGAGTCTCATTTCATTAAGTAGTTGGATTGGTTTTGGACCTTATTCACGTTTTTGACTTCTGTGCCATCCCCTGCCTATGAACTCTAATTATACCCTATATAAGAAAATGCTTTTTTTTCCTTTGTTTTAAACTTCTGCTAGATCATTTTATTCATTGTCTCCTACGTCTTTTGTTAAGATAAATATTAATAAGTGTTTGTTTGCTTTCTCAACATCACTCACAATCTGAAATGCTTCTGTCATGTATCCCCTCAGCCATTTATTTTAGAAACTAAGGAATCTGAATCTATCTGACACTTATTTCATAACCATTGTTCTCCTCTGACTTTTTCTAATTGTACTTTATCTCTTTCAAGACGGGAGGATCAGAAAGGCATGAATTCTCTAAAAACGGCTTCACAGTGGACTGACTTAGACAATGCAATAGAGTTCTGCAGTGTTGATCACTTGTATACTCCTGGCTTTCTGTAGTCTCTCAGGTTTTTGTTCCATGTTTGAATGGTGTTCAGTGCCATTAAGTCCTGCTATATGACATTGGTGACATGAATAAATAATACAAATATTAATAATATAAACACACTATTACTACCAGCGATGCCTTTGCTGAGAAAACATTTTAAAGCTTAAATAATTTTCTAGCTTCAGCTTCCAGTCATTTGATTTGCTCTTCTTCAATCTGAGAAACTAAAGAATCCTCTGCGTTAGGATACAGAGAAAATGCACTTCCGTACTTCTAATCTGAAATCTCCTATAGGATAGCACTGCCTCTCTTAACAATTGTGTCACTCTAAGAGGTTCTATAATTTTGACCATGATCCAAATTCTCTTCTTGTTTCCCACAAATATGCTGCAACCTGCAAATAAGACCTACACTTTTCTATCCCAGCTGATCTGTATTTATTATTATTAATTATTATTATTTATCATTATTTATCTCTGGTTGTTGTGTTATCTATAATCTTCACCCACAATGACTAGGAATCCCTGTTCAAATGAATGATAAAGACACGGGAGACAACAGGTTGTTGGAGCATCTGATCAGAAACACGTCTGAGAGGTATCAGAATGTAACAGAGATTTAATGTGTGTTTAGTTTAGTTTATAGTTTTCTTATTCAGCTGGCATATTTAATTTGTAAATTAGTATATAATGTTCTGAAATGGCAAGGCTCTTTACTAATTTTAGCTGAAGATTTCTAGCATATATTCTTAGACTAAAATCCCTTCTGAAAAATGCACATTTTCCTTTAAACATCCGTTTCCTAACGGATGAGAGCGCGAGGGCACAGACAAAAAACAGAGCTTCTTTGATGCAGAAGTGACCATCGGTCCACCTCCCTGTTCAGCCTCGCCGGTTCCTGCTGTCCACTCGCACGTGCCCGCATGCCTGCGCGTGCGCGCCTGCGTGTGCACGTGTAGGCGTGCCCGTGAGCACGCGTGCCCGCCTCGCGCACGCCGTGGAACAGGGCCCTGGCCAGAGGGAGGGCGCGTCCGGCCCAGCACCGCTGCCTGGGCGGGTGCCCAGCTGGAGGTGGCCCTGGGCAAGGACAGCCAGAGCCGTCCGTGCCCCCGGCCCGCTGCACCGCTCCCGGGCACGGCACCGCCCTGCAGGTAACCGTGCACCGCCCGGGCTCCCCGGCACCACGGGCCCGGCACGGCTGGCCGCGGGGCCCTTACAGGCCCAGACTGGGTGCTGCCGGCTGGCGGTCGGCCCACGCCCAGCACGGTGGACATGGTAGTGTTAGGTTAACAGTTGGACTCGATGATCTTTTCCAACCTAAATTATTCTGTGATTGTATTTCCGGAGGAGGAACGGCACAGGCAGTGTTTCACCCACTTCAGCCAGCCCATTTGCTGTGAAACCTGCCATGTTAGCCCCATGCCCTTCTCCAGTGGGCACCCACCGCGGGCACGGCGGAGAGGATCTGCCGATACCACAGCACTACAGCAGAACAGATCTGGCTTGCAGTGGGGGAAGTTGCCTAATTTAGGGACTGCAGCTGCCACAGCACTTCCTTGGACTCCAGGTGGGACATGCAGTTGAAGTGTGCAGATTTTCCTGGGTCACTCTTGTGGGCCAGAGCACACAGGCTGCTGTGTGCTGTATTCTCTCGTTCTGAGTATCCAGTCACAGAGCTCGTGAGTGAGGTAGAATTGCTTTCTAAACTTAAAAAAAAATAGTACAGGAATAAGAACCTATGAGAATGTTACAATAAGACGGAAAATGTAGAGACTCAGAGGTCATATCCAGGATACAAGGGGCTTGGGGTGTAGCATGCAATCTAAGCAAGGAATAGAGTAGTTTGGGTTGAAAGTGACCTCTAAAGCCCATCCAGTCCAACCCCCTGCAAGGAGCAGGGACATCTCCAACCAGATCAGGTTGCTCAGAGCCCCGGCCAACCTGGCCTGGAATGTTTCCAGGGATGGGGCATCCACCACCTCTCTGGGCAACCTGGGACAGTGCTTCACCACCCTGACCGTAAAAAATGTTTTTCTTATGTCCAGTCTGAATCTTCTTCCTTCAAATTTAAAGCCATTACCCCTCATCCTACCACAACAGGCCCTGCTAAAGAGTTTCTCCTCATTTTTCTTATAAGCCCCTTTAGGTACTGGAAGGCTGCTATCAGGTCTCCCCGGAGCCTCCTCTTCTCCAGGCTGAACAGCCCCAACTCTCTCAGCCTGGCCTCATAGGAAAGGTGCTCCAGCCCTCTGATCATCTGCGTGGCCTCCTCTGGACCCTCTCCAACTGGTCCATGTCCTTCTGTTATTTGGGGCTCCAGAGCTGGATGCAGTGCTGCAGGGGGGTCTCACCAGAGTGGAGCAGAGGGGCAGAATCCCCTCCCTCGACCTGCTGGCCATGCTGCTGGGATGCAGCCCAGGGTGCCGTTGGCCTTCTGAGCTGCAAGTGTGCATTGTCAGCTCATGCTGAGCTTCTCATCCACCATCAGTCCCAAGTGCTTCTCTTCAGGGCTGCTCTCCATCCATTCTCCACCCAGCCTGGATTTGTGCCTGGGATTGCCCCAGCCCATGTGCAGGACCTTGCTCTTGGCCTAGTTGAACTCCATGAGGTTGGTACAGGCCCACCTCTCCAGCCTGCCAAGGTCCCTCTGGATGGCATCCCTCCCCTCCAGCGTGTCGACGGCACCACACAGCTTGGTGTCATCGGCGAACTTGCTGAGGGTGCACTCTATCCCACTGTCCATGTCGCCAACAAAGATGTTGAACAGGGCCGGGCCCAACACGGACCCCTGAGGGAAGCCACTCATCACTGGTCTCCACTTGGGCATCGAGCCGTTGACCACCACTCTCTGAGTGCGGCCATCCCGCCAACTCCTTATCCACCGAGTGCTCCATCCATCAAACCCATGCTTCTCCAGTTTAGAGAGAAGGATGTCATGTAGGACAGTGTCAAATTCTTTGCACAAGTCCAGGTAGATTGTATCAGTTGCTCTGATGCTGTCACCCCGTCATAGATGGCCACCAAATTGGTCACGCACAATTTGCCCTTAGCAAAGGGCTGTGTTGGCTGTCACCAACCATCTCCTTGCTCTCCATGTGCCTTAGCATGGTTTCCAGGAGGATCTGCTCCATGATCTTGCCAGGCACAGAGGTGAGACTGACCAGCCTGTAGTTCCCCAGGTCTTTCTTGTTCCCCTTTTTAAAAACAGTGGTTATGTTACCTCTTTTCCAGTTGGTGGGAACCTCACCAGGCTGCCACAACTTCTCAAAGTAGTAGTCTTCATAGCTGTAGGACTGTAGGGCTTAGCTACCCAGCAAGGCATTCTTAAAGTAATTATTCAAATTTTTGTGGTTTTTTTTCCTTCCCACTTAGAGTGAGGTTGGATCTGAATTTCACTGGTTCTTATATTAGAAAGAAGATGGAGACTATCTTTAACTACTGGCTTTGGTGCTGCCTCTCGTTTGTACTTTTTTACACTTGCATATTATTTAATGGTTTTGTATAACTGGAACAAATTAAGCATATAGGATAATAGGCAACTGCACAATGTAATCAGCACTCACAGGTCACTCAGTATGGCAAAGTTTTCTTTCTGTCCTTGTCTTTCTAGTTCTGAAAAAATTCTGTGTTCTTGCATTGAGCAAAATGTATGTCCCCGTTAGGAGCTATCTCTGACAGCTGATAAGTTCTGTTTTATTGAGCAAGCTAATGGCATGCTGGCTGCTAGAACCGACAGTTTTCACTCATGCACACTGAGTTATGGTGTAATCCCCTAGGCCAGGCGCTTTGTCAGTTCACTCGCTGCTTAAATGACGATGTGGTTTTACCCGAGCAACCAGTTAGACTGTACAGAATTCTTCAGCTGTCCAGCCTCATCACAGCTGAGCGTAACTGGTGTAGGCCGTAAGAGAGGCGGGCAGTTTACCCTGTATGTCACATGTTGTACAGAGAACTGCATATAAATCATATGAATATAATAGAATCATAGAGCGGTCTGGTTGGAAGGGACCTTAGAGATCATCCTGTTCCAACTCCCCTGCCCTGGGCAGGGACACCTTCCACTACACCAAGTCACTCAAAGCCCCGTCCAACCTGGCCTTGAACACTGCCAGGAGTGGGGCATCCACAGCTTCTCTGGACAACCCGGTCCAATGCCTCACCATCTTCATATTGGTAAGAGAGATTAATTAAGACACCACAATTATGAAGAAATTAAATTCATTCAGTTGATAAAGAGCATAGCTGATGAGGGATCCATTTTACTAAAGCAGTTTAAAATCATCATAGTCCTGAACAGGATCAAGAATGAGAGAATTAATTCAAATTTAGGAAAACTGTCTTTTTCAGAATCAAGGCTCATTTTCCTCTCTGAAACCAACGCAAATAAAGACCTAACTCTTCTAGATTTCTGACTATGGGATGGGTTTTGCTTCCTTGTTTGAAAAGGCACAGGGAGCTTGCGGAGTTCAGTGGAATGAAGCCTCATGACAAAAAAATGCAGACAGACAAATATTTTTCTAGGTTCAGTGACGTAATTTAGTAAACTTCCTTGTAACTTGTAAAGCTCCAGAAGACACACTGAATAAAGTGGTATCTGTCAGTTTTTAATTTCCAACAAAATATGTCAAAGGAAGATACCTACACATATGTACATAATCTATATATATAGCATTTTCACCAGTTCTGAAATGTGAGCCTCTGTTTTGAAATTCAGTCTGGGATCACTCTGTTTTGCCTTCACTGACAAACATCCTAGAAATACCAAGGTTTTTCTGATGATACTTCGATCAAACAGAAATGCATTTCTTGCTCTTCTCAAGGCTTACAGAAATTCTTACTCCAAAGTGCTGAAGGGTGTAGGAAATATAGTAGGGTGAGATAACCTTGGTGAACATAAGAGAGTTACTTGTCTCAGCTGAACACACCACACAAATTACAGGAACGCGTGCTGGCCTGGGTTCTGGCCAGAGCCCAACTATGTAAATCCAGGGTGGCTTCGAACTTTTACTAAGCCTGTTGGGGATTTAGACAGGTATAGGAAGAAAGAATTTATTCTAGTTCATATTGAGAATGAGAAGGTGTGTGCAATTATACAAACACCTTTTTGAGCACAAGCAGATTTCTGTGGTTACATACTACTGTTATTACCAGGACCAAGACACATTTTTAAAGCATTTTCTATATCCTTAGAAACAGCATTGAGTGCTTTGTGCAGATGTGTTTAGATTTAATTAAGAGAAGATTTTAGGCAGGATCTTTGTTCACAAGGAAGGAAGAGAAATAGTTTTTTAACAGGAAAATGCTGGTTCTTCTGCTTAAGATGTATGCATTGAAGGGAAATGGGGTGGGGGGGAACAAATGTCATATTCAAGATCGGAGGATAAGTGTCTGTGAATACTTTGCCTCTGAACCTTTGAGCCAAGCTATGAGGTGTTCACTCTGGGCTCAGGGCAGTGTGGTTTCCTCTGTTCTGTACATGAGGCACAGGAAAGACACGTGACCTGACAGTACGCTCCTCTCGTTTGCTTCTCGCTTCTTTTCTGCTTACTGTTTCACAGAAATGGTCAAATTTGCTTAAAGACTATGGGGAAGTCTCTCAAAACAGCACCAGCTGAGCCTTATGCAGCAGAGATATGTAGTGATGCTGCTGGATGGAAGGGTGGGTGTTTGAAAGGAAACACACCAAGGGGGAGAAACGTGTCCTGACCACACACTCTGTTCGTGTGCCTAAGGGATCTGTAGTCTCCCAGGGAACTGCAACAAGAACCACCTCTCTTCCCACACGCACAGGACCCGGGAACTGCGGAGCACTGATCTTTCCTTTCCTTCCTTGTGCAAGCTGCAGCCTGCAACACTGACAGCACCATCAAGCTCTTCTAATAAATCTCTGCACCGTTTGGCACAGCCACCTCCATGCGTAGCATTCTCAGCATCTCCAGCAAGCTCTGCCAATCAAAGGCGATGTTTGGCTGAAAATGCTTTCTGTTGGAGTTTCTGATATTACAGCTTTCTTAAGGCTTGCAGCACTCCCATGTTCTTGAATAGCTTGAGATGCTGCTGAGCAGCTTCAGTGCTGTGTTCATTAAGGCTTTTGTCAGTGCAGAGAGCTAACCTCAGGTGTTAGATATTCTGAAGGACAAAGGTCGGTTCTCCACCACAAAGTAAAATTTATATATATGCAATATTTTCCTGCTGCATCATCCTGGCCTTTTTTTGAATATGACATCTACTTGTCTCATACTGGGTATCAAGGAGTGGGAACTGTGTCCTCTTCAGGGTGTTTGGGTATAAACACTTGGCCACTACAGAGACAGGAGTAGGAGTTCAAACTCTTACTATCCACCAGCTGCCGGATCACTTCTGGAGATCGATGCCATGCACCTTGAGCCATGCCAGGGGATCACGCGACACATCACACCGCTCATCCGTGGGCTGGGCATGGCTATGCTATTAACGTTTTTAACTCCTGCAGTTGTTTCTGTAAGAGTATATCTGCCAGGCATTTTCTTTAGTTGAACCATTTTATTTTCTGACAGCTTGCATTTTCACTTTGTCTTTGAGTACAGACAATGATTATTTTGGAGAAAGCTGTTTGCTATGTCTCAGGTTGCTTTCAAGTGAATAGGAAAGGGAGAGTCTCACTCATTGCTATTATTTTATTTTTCCTGTTCAGATGCAGACGGATAACTGGGCATCTAATACCTATGTTCAGGAGCCATGAATTCCAGAAAATTGCTCTTAGAAACACGGAGAACATTTCCTGCTACTAAAGTAGACTGCCAGCAGCCATCGCGGATTCTCATTGTGGATGTCACATCACCTTCCTGGACCAACACTTGTTCTGTGCTCTCTGAAGCTCTGGAAAACACACTCTGTTTGGCATGTAGTCTGACAGGCCCCTGCCGCGTTCCCCTGCTGAGCCTCTACGTGGTGCAGAACCAGCAGGAGTGCCTGCTTCCCTTTACGGTACGTGTGAAGTTACGGCCCTTGGGATCTCGCAAACATGAATGCAATACCTGGTTTGCAGTTCAGTAAACAAAGTTATGATTTACTACAAATGTATATCTAAAAATTAATAATTTTCAAAGAGCATAGTTTCATAGACTTCATGGAAGAGGTGAATTTTGTGAAAGAATGATGTTTGAAAGGAGGAGTGTCATATTTTATCTGAGAGAGATAAAATGCATAAATTGGATTTTGTGCTGTTCTCTTCTCACACATCTGTTATATTTCTCCCTTTCATATGTTACTTTCTGCACTGTCTGTACTGCTTCTCTATCAAAGTTATCAAAAATAACTCTACAGCCTTAATAATTTGGACGGTGAAATGATCTGTATATTACACTGTGGTGGTTTAGCCCGAGTCACCACACAATTTCTCACTCACCCTTCCACTACCCAGTGGGACAGGGGAGAGAAATTGGGAAGAAAGGAAAACTGTGGGTTGAGATAAAAACAGTTTACTAAAATACTAAAAACTACAATGATAACAGAATATGAGGATATTAATATATACAAAATATACAAAATGAACAATGTACGATTTCTCACCACCCAATGTCTGGATGATCGATGCAGCCCGTCCCGAGCAGCGATCATAGAAACGACACTGAGCAGCAAGCAAAGGGGGGAGAGCAGGCCAGCAAGGGAGAGGGAACAATGCCAGCAAGCAAGAGAAGAAAAAGATGCCAAGGATGCCCAAATGGGTGCCCGAATGGACTAGATGCCCCCTCCACGGGCAACTCCCACTTATATCCTGAGCATGACGTTTATGGCATGGAATACTCTCTTTGGCCAGTTTGGGTCAATTATTCTGTCTGTCTTTCGCCCAGCTTCCTGCATCAGCACGTTAATGAGACGTTAACGAGACTTGGAAAGCAGGACAATGTCCTTGGTCTCATTAACAACAACTCTTATCATCTGAGTGTTTTTATCAACATTTTTCACACACAAAATCCAAAACACACTGGCTACTGAGAGGAAAATTAACTCCATCCCTGTTGAAACCAGGACATACACATATATTAGCACTTTGGAAGGAGTTCCAGACATTTAAGGGGAAAAGATCAGAATTCAAAACATTTTTTTGCCAAATTTGAGAAATATCCTGAAATCAGAGAATCATTTAGGTTGGAAAAGACCCTTAAGATCATTGAGTCCAACTGTAAACCTAACATAGCCAAGTCCACCACTAAACCATGTCCCTAAGTACCACGCCTACATGTTTTTTAAATATATACATCTAAGTCAGTAAGAACAAGTATTTCACTCATCTAGAGATATGCAGTAGAATAAATACAGATGGAGAATGACTCTACAATAAATGCTTGAGATTAGAAAGCATCATAAATTTCACAAGGATCTACAAAGTCATACTATTATAAACAGTCATATTGAGCACTCTCATTTATGCAGTGTAGTGTAAACACGCAGTATTAACCCTTCCACTGTATTCAGCAATGGGGAAAACATTCTGAAATATTTTGTCAAGTTTTCACATCTCAGGAAAGGTAGAGGCCAACAGTTGAAAAAAAATCATAGCAAATGTGATCTGCAAGAAGACCGTGACTAATGGTGGTTTTTATTTTCTAGAATAGGTTATAGGTAACGTGACAAGGATAACTAAGGGGATACCAAACAAACATTTTCTAGAGACATTGTGAAGCCACTCTGGCAAGGGTCTTTAAGAACAGACACTTGTCTTGCTTCCTAGGATGAATTTACATGTAATTCACCCCGGCATGTCACTGTAGAACGGAGAGGATGGACTAGTTTCACAACTGGTTCCACACCTGTTTTCTGTGATTTTGTATTACATCCAAGTTAAGTCGTAAGTCTCTGGGGCCAAACACCTGTTTTTATATTTGCTAGGTATGTCCTGACACTGATCCAACCTACTGGCTGCGCAAACTTAGATCTCATTTGGTAATTATGGTTCAGCAGAGCACAACGGCACTTTGACACAATCCTCTACTTGCCCCACCATAGGAATCTTCTGCTCATGATAGGCTGTATTTTTTATTTAAACAACAATTCCTCATTTTGATAATCACAGTTTTTAAAGACAGAGGAACCCTTAGATCATTGTTTGACTTCGTATTACAGGCTACTATATTTCACTAAAGTACACATATCCAGAAAGACAGCTAGTTGTGATCTGAAGATATTACAAGATAGAGAATCAACTACTTCTGTAGATAATTTCTTCCAGTGGTTGATCATTGTCATTGTGAAACTTACACCTGGTTTCTAATTTGCATTTGTTGTCTTTAGCTTCCAGGGATTTGTTAGTATATTTCTTCTTTTGGCTAGATTGAAGAATCTGCTTGTATTTTATACTTTCTTCCTCTAAACGTAATCAGGTCCCTTCTCAGTCTTCTAGCTGATAAATGAAAGAACAAAGTATAAGTCTAACTGCAAGGCATTTTTACAGGCCCTTAATAACTTCCAAGCCCTTCTATGTATTCACTCTTCTGTTTTTTTCGATACAACATTCTAATACCAGACTGAGCAATGCTGTACAGAGAGCTAAAAAACACCCACTCCTCACGTTCGCATGACTAGTCGTCACAAACTCTTTTGCCATAATACGGTGTTTCCCTGGGCCTTGTCCAAGACAGCAAAGTTCCCACTCAAAGACTCGAACCAGTAGCGCACGCGCAGTTGATAGGCACAACTCCAGCATGAGCCCCAACTCCCCTTCTCCCCAGCTTTGCTTGGATCTTCTGCCTGGTGAGCACGTCTGTCTTTTAGACATCTGCTGTTGTTCTGAAGGCTGTTTTTCAGAACTGTTCTTTCTCTATTAGGAACAGTAAAGCATAGCAAAATGACTGTCTTCTTCAATTGACCTAATTTCAGTAATAATGATATTTGGTCCTCTGCAGCCTCTGGAATCAGGAGCAGTTTTACATCTCTATCTGATAAACATCTGTTCAGTTTCAGCCTTCTTCAGAAATACCAGGGCTCCATTGCTTCTTCTGTACCGCTGAATTTGCCTCTTTGTCTCCACAGGACACGCTGTTTATCCCATTGACTTTCTGATCTAGCTAGAGAACAACTTGGTACTTCTCGGTGAGGAACCAAGATAGAGCTATATTAAAGGTTGCTTATTAGATAAATAATTTGAAGTTAGGAAAGCCCCAGAGCTGAAAATAGAGATTGGGAAAGTAAATGAGGAAGTGTTATACGCTATTACCCTGTTCTTAGTCTTTCCTGGGAACTTGTTTATGGTCTGTGTTCCTACTGGTCTCCCCTATTGGCCTAACTCTAACAGAAGTCCAAAGAGCTTCCCTGGAAAGAACAGGGGATTCCAAAGAAAAGGAAACCAGGAAGAAAGTAAATGACCTTCAATTCGTTATTTGGTAGAGGACAATGGATGGTGATAACAGAGGAAGTGAGCATTAAAGTGTCAAAAAAATGTTAATGTAATGTTACTGAGTAAGGACTCTGAGTAGAGCATCTCCAACTGATGGGCCCTGTTCCTAATGGTTTTTCCTTGGGATGGGCAGCCAGCCCTTACAACTCCCAGAGCCTCCCTGACAAAAAGGGCTGAAAAAGAAACAGGGGAGAAAGACATTAACTACAGGGACTAGCAAATTAAGAAAGTGAAGTAGGCGAGGGTACAGCACGTGAAAGGAGCTAGATGGAGCAGTGAGCACAGTGCCTACCCCAGCTCGTGGCTAGCTTTGATCTCTCTTTTTGGTAGCTTTTCTCTGGAAGCAATGTAGAGATGCAGATTAAAATGTTTTGCTGGACTCACAGTGTGAAGTTATGAATTTTTGCAGTTGTGTAATGAAGGAGCAGGGTCACATGCAAAGAGACATATTAAGGCCTACAGCACTGCTCTGGGCATCAGGGCCTAGAAGAGGGGTGCAGTCAGAAACAGTTAAACACACTTTGTGCTTAGCAGCTGCATCTGCTTAGTGCATTTACCAAAGACTGCTAGCCTCACAGCAGAGCTGACACAATAGGCCAGACACTTCTTGCACTGTAGAGTACAAAGTGCGGTGTCTTTCCTTAAGATTGCTCTCTTCACCATTCTGAGGTGAGGTTTGAGCCGTCCCAGCTTTCTTCCCCACTTTATTTGCAGAACCATCAGAGCTGTTTGTGAACACATGCTTGAGCCCCCTGGTTCATAACTTAGTCACACTGAAAGACCATGCTGTAAACCATGGCTGCTCAGGAGTGGTTCAGTGAGTCAGAGCTCCAAGCATCTGAAGCAAATGACTCGTGTTTATCTGTTGCCTCTTTTATAAGGAAGGTAACTTCTGGCAGCAGTGTCTTATATTGCTTCAAACAGATTTGGTAATCTCTCCTATGGCCAGAACTTGCCTTTTTACCTGCTGGGTATGTCTCAACTGCTTTGAGTTCTTGCTAAAGCTCAGGGGAGCGGATATCTGTGTGAATGCTAGCCGAGATGCTCCGCACACCTTTGGATCCTGGCCGCTCCCCTGCATTTTCATGTCTATGCTAAGGAAAGGTCATAGCAGAGTAATAGATACCAGGTAGCCTCAACTAGTATTGCTTGGAGAAAGACTGTGAGAGGGGCCTACCATGATCCTGGCCAGCCTGGTTCATATTCAAACTGCCTTCTATGGATTTAGGTGACCACTATGAAGTGATACCAAGTTCAAAGAAGTGCTGAGCAACATATGTGACATGAGGGTTCAGCAGCCCTGGACTGCAGGAAATCTAAATCATTATAGCAGGCAGTGAGAATATGGCCTAATATGTTCCAATTCATGAGACTGACACAAAGCATCACAGTGCAGCACAATGGGTTAATAATCTGTGCATTTATAATGTTCATCTTGCCATAATGAGTCAGATCAGCTGTCCTTGAGGCAGCCATTGTACAGTGGCAGTTGTTGCCTGAAGGAATAAAACATTTCACAAGTGACAGATATAGAATAATTTTTCCTTCCTAACACTTGCTCTAGTAGCTCATCTTTGAAGTAGGAAGGGCCACAGACCTCCCATTAGTGTTTGCTTTTTTGGGAATCGTTACTGTGGTGAAAGTCCTAACAGAGCAGTATAAGAGAGCAAGAAATGCCCTCCTGAGTTAGACCAACAGCCCATCATCCCAGTCTCAAACAGGAAAGGCTAACATGGGGGAGTGCTCCAGCCCCATCACTTTCTGCAGTTCATTCTCCTCACACTCCCCTAGTTCTGCAGCTGTTGTGTTAAGAATGACAGAGGATAAATTTGAGGCTATTCCTCTTGGTATCCACTTCTGGACATGTTACTCACGAGTTTGTAGCGCACCTTTTTGAACCTGTTGCCACAGCCTGACTCCAAACCCTCCTGAGCACAGGTTCCAGACTTCCACACTCCAACGAGTAAAGGAGTATGGATATGGCAGGGCTGACTCTGGCCTGGGGATATCACACTGCCTCAGTGCTCCTATTTATGTCTCAAGTTCTGCCTCTGTGTTATGCAGGACCAAAGGAGAGAGGCATGCCAAACTACTACATTTTGGCTAGTGGCAGGCAACAGATAGACAGCTGAAAATTTGAGGAGTGATTACGTGTGTTGTTACTAGCATAACAATCATCTGGTTTTGATTCATGTCGCTGTTCACTGCTTTACGACCTGGCTCCCGCCCCCAGTTGTATCTCAGGGCTGTGAATTCAAAAGTCTCCTTCCACATTATGGAAAAATATTTCGTATTATCAGTTTGACATTTCCAGTCTTTCAATTTCATTGAATACTGTTTTGCAGCAAGTGAGAGAAAACTTTGCACGAATTCAAGCCTGCATTTCGGAGCTCCGTTCACTACCAAGGGAAGGCTGTTTCCCACAGGGGGGAAATGGAGTGGTACAAGCTGTGCAGGATGGATTGCAACAGTTCAAACAATACAGCAGACACACAGCAGCAGGAGGGTCAACACACAGTTCTGTTGAGGTACGAAAATGTTGGGAAGGTAGAGCTATTCACCAGACTTGCCACTTTTTAGTGCATTAAGATGACAGCCCATGTGGTATCTAAGGTCCATGGGAGGGAGAGAGTAATTAAAAAAAAAAGCCCTCAAAAAAAACCCCAGCCAACCAATCAAAAAACCACACCCATGGGGTAATCTCTGAATGCTTGTGCAAAGACAGACAGATTCAGATTTGAGTTCCTTATGGAGACTGACTTATTTTACAGTACAGAAATATGAATTTGATTTCCAGGTATTTAAGCTTAGATG
>WHYT01015894.1:33043-50788 GCA_009806455.1 Tetrax tetrax
AGGAGGAAGTTGTCATCCACGCATTCCAGGAACCTCCTGGACTGCCTGTGCCCTGCCGTGTTGTCTCTCCAACAGATGTCGGGGTGGTTGAAGTCCCCCATGAGGACCAGGGCTTGTGACCGCCGTGAGGCTGCTCCTATCTGGCTATAGAGCGCCTCGTCCGCTCTGTCCTCCTGGCCAGGCGGCCTGGAACAGACCCCCACCGTAACATCCCCCGTCCGTCCCTGTCCTCTGATCCTGACCCAGAAGCTCTCTGTCAGCGACTCCCCAATTCCCAGGTGGAGCTCCACGCACTCCAGCCGGTTGCTGACATAGAGAGCAACACCCCCTCCTCGTCTTCCCTGCCTGTCTTTTCTAAAAGCCTGTACCCCTCCATGTTGACGCTCCAGTCGTAAGAGTCGTCCCACCATGTCTCCGTGATGCCAACACGGTCGTAGCCCTGCTCGTGTGCACTGACTAGGCGCGTCTTGCTACAGAGGCTGGCAGCTTTCCCTGCTGCCTCTGCATCCCACTAATCTGGTGGCAGACCAAATCAAACACTGAGTTGTACAATCAAGCACTTAGAGGTATATCTGCCCTCTTACTACCCATTAAAAGTTTCCTGCCCTGAAGAGGCAGTTTCCCTCAGTGGGACATAGCTGGTTATTCTGGGCTCTCCCTGTTTGAAAACGGAGGCCTCAAGGAGAGTGCTCATCTCTACAGGTAAAACTGCTTGGCCGGAGAAAGGGAGCGCCTTCTCTTTCTCACCAGCATGCTTACCACTAACACTGGGAATAGTGAGTCCTAAGGAAGAGGATCAAGCTTCTGTGTAGGGGAAAGTGCAAAAGAATGTTATTTGCTATGTCTGAAAATATTTCTGCTTTTTCACCTTTTTTTCCTGTAGACATTGCAATCCTGGGCATGGACATCGATGTGCAAACCACAGAGGACAATGTCATCAGCTTGGAGATGCTATTTAAAACATGGCTACATGACTATGGGACAGAGAGAGAACACCTCCATCTCCTCCTTCCGTCAGGAGGCTTCAGCCATACCACTGCACCCAAGACCACCCTAAGTATTTCATTTTCTCCCTCCCTCTGCAGGGAGCCCCGAAATCCCACAGTCTTAAAGATTACCCAGGCCTATCCTATGGGCGTGTTCCCTCACATTCAGAGACCCAAGTAAGGTCTCTGGTTGACTTTGAAAGCTGTCTGGAGTTTCTGTTGTCTCAGGCTGAGAGAGATCATTTATTTAGAATACTTCCAGATTGTTGCGATGTCTTGTGGCTGCTGATGCTATAATTCATTTCTATTCTGCAGCAAAAATCTGCCTTGAAGAGTATGTGAATTTATAGCCACTTGGTCAAGGTAAAAGGGGCCCTACATGCTGAGAGCCAAGGACCTTCTGGCTCTAGCCATAAAAATTGTGTTCCTTGTGTTTGATACTAAAAGTCTATGCCAGAGCTGCACTTAAATAAAGGCTGTCTTACAAAGGGACTTGGCTTGTATTTATATCTATTGATTTAGCACTAAAATGGCTATAGTAATGCATGGGAAAATTTATAAGGAATATGTAATTTTTTTTTTATTAGTCTAAGTCCAAATTCCTAATCCATCCTCGGGTGAGCACTGAGAACACCAACAGCTACAGCAGACACAGGTGTTTCCTGTAAGTTGTTAACTGTATTGTCACCATTGCACTGCCATGCTAATCTGCACGTGCCGGTCTGGCAATCCCTTTTCCGTGCCTCTCCAATATGGTATTCACGTGCAGCTCCCCATTGCCATGCAGCAGAAGTATACTTGTTTTCGTCTGGTGATCCATAGGCCAGTTCCAGACTGGAAGCAAAGCTCATACAGAGTTGCTGGTGGCTTTTGCAGATATGCTCCACAGCAAGGAGATCAGAAAGCCTGGTGTGACTTATTTATACGGTAGCTACCACAGCAGCCTCCAGACTAGCACGGCAACAATGATATTTTGTTAAAGGTGGATTGTCCTTAATCATAACACCGAATTTCATACTTGATGCATTGTCTTATTATGCACAAGATAAACCAAGTTACACTGCAGTCAGGTTTTTTTTACACCTTCCCACACTCAAGAAATCTGTAGAAGGCCAGGGAAATTGTATGCATCTATGTATCATACTACACCAGAGTTAGTATCATCAGTGTGCTGGGTTTCTCCGCAAACAGATGGAAAAGCTGTCAGGAGATATGTGGCCCCGAAGTCAGTGTGGCTTTGAGAAACAAGCTTCTGCTCCCTCTGCAGCTGGCCACTCATTGCCAGAACTGGAACTTGCCTGCCCAGCTACCAGCAGTATCATTTGTTTCATTAACGTGCCGAGCATGTGCTATTTCCCCTTGTGTGTAAAATGGGGATAGCTTGTTACCTTGTTTCACAGGCTTTAGCACTGTTCTTCCCTTAATAGTTGCTGTTGCTTGAAAATATTAACTTAGTGTTTTTAAGTGCTTTGAGCATGTCATGCTAAACATTGCCATTTCCAGCAGCCTAAACCAGTCGTCTTCTCCTAGTGTGCCTGAAGTGCGACTTGCAGGAGAGATTGCTCGACCCAGCTCTACTTTCTGGGACGGCTGATGGCACCCTGAGAGCAGCAGATCTGAATTTACCCTGCCAGATGGCAGCCTGGCCAGCTACAGCACTGTATAAACTCCGGGTTGTAAAGTAAGTGGTGTTACATGCTTTGCTCTTGGTAGCTGGAAGGCTGGTATAATAGCAGCCTTCATTTTTTTTTCTGTGCAATTTCATCTGGCACCTAGTAACATCACCATAAAGTGCTGCGGGAAGCCAAACGCTAGGGAGCAAAATTCTGATGAAAGATACCCTCAACGCCTGTAACTCTTAGTGTCATGGAACAGCACACCCCACACATGCAGACAAGAGCACAGTCAAAAACGACGCTAGCACTTTATGAGTGCAACACCATAGATGTTATTCATGCAACAGGTTTTTCCTTCCAGTGTGAACTTCCGCGGATTGCAGCCACTGCTCCATATATAATTCTGCTCTTCTCTCACTACCTAATGAGGCCACAGCAATTAACTGGATGTCAAAGCCTGAGCTAAATATTGGACTAGTAGTAAAAAAGCAAGCAAAGCCTCAGTGCTATGTGACCTCACGTAATAATTGTTTGCTTTCCTGTTAGTAGTCTATGGTTGGTAGCACAGAGCATAACAAGAACAGTGATGCTCTCTAGTGTCTTTTCTGAAGTTTTTTTTTATAGGAAAAATTTTGTGTAATTTCTGAACTATACAGTTATTCTTAAAATGATTCTTACCCTGTCAGTAGCTGAAGAGCATTCAGCAATTGTGCATAAATGGCCCACAATCAAAGCACTGAAGCTACTTAATAATTCCCTGTCGTGAAGCAGAAGTGTGCTATGGACAGGCAATGTCAAGCACTGTAAAGTGTCTAGTGGTGTTTGTTGTGGGATGTTGGCTCTGTGCAGGAGTGGAGCACATGGCAGTTTAATTGAAGGATAAGCATGATCCAGTAAATCAGTTAGGAAGATATGTAATTGCCTTGGTGAGAAATTGCCCAAGAGGCCAGATTAACAATCTGTTTCGTATACAAAATGTTTGAAGATTGGATTTGTTTCTTGGCGTGCTCTTATCAATGCAGATACAAGGGAATCTGGAAATAAAAGAGAAAGCCTCTTTTCACTGCAGTTGGACTTTTCTGCAAGGTTTCAGAGTGGCAGGCCACAGCGATACAGACTCGAAGTGCTTGTTGCAGTATTGCAGCTGATGCTGCCATAGCCACTTCAGCTACTCATCTCCTGGCAGAGTCCTCTTGCTGGTTTCACGTTGGCTGTGGTTCACCAACATGAGCTGTGTATTTGCAGGGCTCTGAAGTCTGAAGGGGTCTGTGAGTCTGTACTGTATGGACTTCCCTTCATCATCAAACCCACAAGCTGCTGGCAGCTAGACTGGGATGAACTGGAGATAAACCAGCAGAGCTTCCATGCACTATGTTATAGTCTTCTGGTGAGTGTGAAAATTGCAGTCTCATGGGGAGATATTGCCACAGAAGGGAATAGTTAGCACACATCTAGTAAGATCTGTCTAGCCTGCACCAAAGAACATGTTTCAAAAGCTGCAGCTTCATCTCTTGGGCCAGACTTGGCTTGTAAACCCTTCCAGCCGATGCATCCACTGGAAAGATATGCCAAACCTTAGAGAAGACTCTCTAGGCTATGAGAAATCCAATGTTTGAAGGTAACAAGTGCAAAAGTCAGGGTTGGAGTTAGATGTGCATCTTTGTGAAAATAAATTAACCAAAGCTTGGGATGTAGAGGACTTTCCATTACCATTACATCATAAAGCAAAATTTGATGTTTTTTTTAAGAATGGTCTTGCATTCAATTAAAAAAAAAAACCCACAAACCAACATACTATCCTCAACCACAAGGCAGAATAGTGCTCTTACTCTGATACATATTAAAGTCTCTGCTCCTGATCCCAGCAGCCTCTACAGTGAAAGTGCTGAAGGAAGTGGCCATTGCCCATTGTTCATATTGTTTTTTGCTTTTGCCATTTAGAAAAGAAAGTGGATGCTTTTGGCCAAATGTGAGCCACAGAACACTAGTCCAAACTGGAACATCATGGTGCATTCCTACTACATCATTGTCCCTTCCGACTCTGCCACTTTACTTGTCAAAGCAGTTGCCATCAGAGAGCTCTTGCTGCCGTCAACCTTCCCAGCCCTCCTTGCTGAACATCCTGAGAGCGTGCATGGCCCTATAGAGGTAAGTCATTGACAGCCCTGCACATACAGCTGTGGAAAGGATCCCAGCTGTACAAGCAGGGATTAGAGTAACGATCAGCCTTTATGCACAGGACATGCAGCTGCTGCTGAAGATGTATCTGTCTCCCTCATTGCTGGGGAACATGGATCTCCTCAGACTGCAGAGAGAGGTGCTTTAGGCATAAGATAAATCAATAAACACATAAGGTGTCTCTCTTTCTTCCCATTGATTCGAGGTTCTGCATTTCCTATTGTGCATCCATCCATATGTTCTCCTGAGTTGTCTGCCTCTGCTTCAGGTGATGCTAGGAAGGGCAGAGCCCTCACTGTAGGTCTTAGCAGATGAGTAGAGGAAACAGCTGTGAAAATGTCCAGTGACAGTTGGAATATGATGGAGCACTGCAAAACTTCTTCCCAGCAGCCAATATATCCTATAGCTTTCTCCATGGACAGCAAATACCAGTCCTTCGGAGCAATGTTGCCTGTCTGTTGGGGGTAGGGGGAAGAGGCCTTATGAAGCAGAGTCGAGGGTGACAGTGCCCAGACAGGGTGCTCCAGCTTGTTGGCTGATTCTGGGCATAGAGGAGGATAGGACTGCATCCTGCAAGGGAACGCTTAAACCCATTAAGATCTGTTTGCTGATGCCTCTTGTTCTATGCACAGCTAAGAGTGGAGAGGGTCCAGAGGAGGGCCACGAAGATGATCAGAGGGCTGGAGCACCTCTCCTATGAGGACAGGCTGAGAGAGTTGGGGCTGTTCAGCCTGGAGAAGAGGAGGCTCCGGGGAGACCTGATAGCGGTCTTCCAGTACCTCAAGGGGGCCTACAGGAAAGATGGGGACAGGCTGTTCAGTAGGGCCTGTTGTGATAGGACAAGGGGTAATGGGTTTAAATTAGAAGGAGGGAGGTTTAGATTAGATATTAGAAAAAAAATTTTCACAATGAGAGTTGTAGAGCACTGGAACAGGTTGCCCAGAGAGGTGGTGGATTCCCCATCCCTGGAAACGTTCAAGGCCAGGCTGGATGGGGCTCTGAGCAACCTGATCTAGTCAGGGAGGTCCCTGCTTCTTGCAGGGGGGTTGGACTAGACGACCTTTGAAGGTCCCTTCCAACTCTAACCATTCTATGATTCTATGATTCTATGGTCCTTGTGGGTAGCAACGTTGCCAAAGATCCCTTCTGCCATCACTGCAGGGTGCCATGGAGTGTCTGTAACACTCATCTCTGCCAAAAAAAAAGCCCTCAACACTAAAAACAACAGAAAACTCCAAGCAAACCCCACAGCCTCTACCTGTCACATCTCAAAGCCACTAGGTTCTTTCTTCTGTTTGAGCAGAGTGCCCTGAACAGCTTGGAAGTGGAAGTTGCTTATAACCCCTTGCACCTAAAAAGCAACCTCTACAAATACCTGAAGAGTACGTTGTACAAACCTCTGCACAAGCAGCAGGCCCAGTCCAGGGACCAGCGACCGGAGCGGCACCCACCCAAGCAGGTATGTCTCTTGCCTTTGGCTAGCCTAGCTATTGTCTGTTCTGCCCTCCTGGTCTGCTTCCTGCAGAAGGGCCCTGCAGAAGGGCAGCTGCCCCCAGCAGTACCGAGAAGGCAGCGGCAACATTCACAGCTGGCAGAGCAGAGGGGTGGGCATTGCATAAGCTCATGCAATTGAGGAGAGGGATGCTGACCAGCTGGCACACGCAGACACAATCGGACAGTGCGCTGTTAGCGCCTCCTGCCACAGGGTGCATTCACATTTTGTCCCTGTATTGCAGCATCAGAGCAGAGCCAAAGCCACGGTGGCGCCCCTTCTGATGGCTCCTTCTCCTGTCCAAGTGTTCAGACCAGCAGCGGTGAGGAGAGATTCCTGTGAGCGCTCCCTGCTCCCCAAGGAGTACGACAAGTTCCTGCAGTGAACCCCAGGGCACTACTTGAGCCTGCTCACATGCAGTCACGGCTTCGCTTCTTGCTTGGCTGCCAAGCCTCACACACTGGGCCGGAAGCAGTCAGGCAAGAACGAAGCTTGGCCTTGGTCAGACAGGCACTTCCCATCGTTTGTTCCTCCTTGTTGTTTTATGGTTTTGTTAGTCACCAAGTCAGTCTGCAGGAAGCCTGCCACTCTGGGGCCCTCTGTCCAGAGATTCAGCTATCCCCTGCAACACCCCGTATTTCCCATTCTTGTCAGCACACATTACCAGCATGGCACGAATTCGGTTTCTGAGACCAGGCAAGTACAGGCCACAAACCACAGATTGCTGTCAGCAAGTGCAGAAAAGCTGCAAGCAGGGTGGTGAGGAAGTCAGACAGATAAAGCAGGCAGTAATGTTAAGCTGCCTTCATCCTGCAGGAGCACGTTCAGCAGGGTGTTTGAGGAGGCATGAAACAGGACTTTTGAATTTAATCTTAAAGCTCAGAATGCTGCCCTCCTGAAAGCAGCACTACCCACGACGATGCTGATTTGCTTGCTTCCATAACTGGTCTCACTGTCCAACTCCCCAGCTCATGAAGGGGTTTGTAGCAAGTGCCAAGCCAGCTCTAACGCCCTGGCTGGCTCCTACAGTGACAGATCACCACAGCTGGAGCTGCAGCACAGCATCATTCTCCCAGCCAGCTGCTGCTTGGATGTTCTGCTCCTTCTGGCTCATCTGTGCCTATGGGGCTGTTCCGCAAGCCAACGCAACACGTACTTTTTGGCAGGATTCAGAAGACGGGGGCAGTTGGCCGGGAGCTTTCCAGAGAGCTTCTGCCCAGTGCTTGCACTTGCTGTTCTTCAGTGCAGACATAGGACAGCTGCCCCTGGCAGGGAAGGAGCTGAGGGCAGCTCGACTGAGCCAAGGTGAGGTGGTCTCACTGGTCCTCCTGGATGCTGAGCCCCAGCGGGGGTTTGTGTTCTACTTACTTTGTTCTGACGAGCTGTTTCAAAATAAAGTTATCCACCATAATGCTCGCTTACTGCCTGTAGTTTATGACGTGCACTGTATGCAGCAATCCCAGCACTGACCTGTACTTCCCGATAAACAGCTGCAGTTGCCCAAGGGCACAATGCAAATGCCAAGCTGCCGGGGAGACTGCCACAGCAGGAGAGTAGAGCCATCAGAGCCAGCTCATGTCCCTGGGACCCCAGCCCAGCAACAGGCCTTGCTTGCTATGCACCCAGGGCACGGATCTGCCCCTCCCACGCGCTGGCGGCACGCCGTGCCTGGGAGGGGGCTCATCTCCGGCAGCTGCTGGGGGTAAGGTGCCAAGGGCAGGTACCCTGAGGACAGGGCAGACACCCCTGTGGGCACAGGGACGCAGGTGGTTAGGGCGTGCAAGCTGGTGGCTAATTCCTGCCCGTCTCTAACCAGCTCACAGCGTGGGGGACTGGGGAAGAAGCAGTAGCAAAGGGCAGTAATACACAAACAGCCCAGTCTGGGGCATGCAAACCAGCAGTTTGAAAATGACAGAATCAGGCAACTGGGGCAGGGTGGGGGGAATGATGGGGGATTAGCTTGACTGACCTGATGATGCAGGTGGAAATTACTTTGGCAACCATACCATAAATACCAAACCAGGGTACAAAGTCAACATAACACCTTGCCAATGGGCAGGGGTAAACAAACTGGCTTGTGATTTACTGCTGACAGAAGGAAGCTGCTAAAGGGGAAACTTGGGAAGAGGGAAAGGGCCTATAAGGGGAAGAAAAATCACTAAACTTTTGCTTTGGCAACAGGAAGGCTGTGACCAGCCAAAGATTCACTCTGCATTTACCTTATTTCTTATGCTTTCCCAAAGCATCTATTACACCCTGAACTGTTGCCAGAAAGAAGGTGAAGCACAGAGCAGCATTCTGAACAAGACAAGAGATCTGGTCCGCAATACTGAGCCAGGAAAGTATGCACTGTCTCTCCTGACCAGCAAAGACAAAGAGCCTTTCCCACTTCACGCACTTCTCTGTCATGTGGCAGGGTGCATAAAGCAGGCCACACATAGGAGCGTTTCTCCGGTCTTGCACACTTATGTCTTGGTCACAAGTCAGCTGTTACGAAAGATTATGTCATTGCTTAAGCAAGAAAAAGAAATATCCTTTCCTCCCAGCCAAGAGAGCAGAGCTGTGCAGGGACCACTGGTCTGGCACAGATCCTGGCACGTTTTCTTTCCTTACCGTCACCCTCTTCAGTGAAAGCTGGGTCAGCCACTTTGCACATCCACACGCTCAGCCCCGCAGTACGGAGCAGACACCATGCACTGAGATACTGTGACCACAGTGATGGAGGTGCACAAATACCCACGGCCGTACGGAAGGGACGGCCCTAGGGCTCCGCTCCTGGGAGGCTGCTCTTCATCATTTAGGTCTTGGAGCCTCCCACTGGAGCCACAAGCAAGGATTATGTGCAGGCGGCCTGGGCCCCCCACTAAGCAGTGCCCCAAGCTCTTCTCCGGAGCAGGCGGGCAGAACTGCGCTTGGGATGCGTACATGGACTCGCCATAAACAGGAACACGAGCGTGGGACCTCTCAGCAGCCATGAGCAGCTGATGCCTGCTGCTCATACCTCTTGTCACAGGCAGGAACTGCCTCAGCCTCCCTCAGGTTCCAAAAGCCCCTGAGGCTTTTTCCCTTCTTCTGCAGCAAAACCCCAGTGGGGAAGAGGACCAGCCCAGGAGAACAGCCACAAATTGGTCCTGACTACAGCTGTGCTGTATTGGTACAGGACTGAGGCTTCCCCTCAGCAACGTGGGCATCAGACAAACGTCCAGGGCTCGCCACCACCTCACCAGTCTGGGGACCTGAACCTGATGCTCCAGACTTCCCCAATGGTTTGTGGCTCCCTGGGTCTGAGCTGGGGCTGCAGAAGTCATGCTTAGTCCTCTGCACAGGTACATCATAGTGATGCTTGTCAGCTGGCTATTTTGCTGCTCTCTAAATCAACAGGCTGGTAAGCCTGCAGAAGTCATCAGTAGCCCCATCCAGACTCAGGGACAGCCAATGCCAGAGTGTCTGGTCTAGCCCTGCACAGAAGAGAAGTACAACTCTCTCAAAACCCTTACTAGCACCAAAAGGACAACCTTTTTTTTCCCCTGCATAGGTTTCTGCCCAAAGCTGGCCCCACAGCAACCACAGCCAAACCCCTGGCCTCAGACCACACAGCAGGGATCACAGGTTTTGCCGTTCAAGTCAATGGGATCCAGACTGGGCCATCCCAGCTCCTAAGAGCAGCTGGGAATGGGGAGAAATCAGCAGAGGGATCAGGCTAGGGAAGGAGAGATCCTATGACTAATCAACAGCCACTGAGCTGTAGCCGAGGTGGAGCCTGGTCCTGCCTAGCCTGATGCTCAGAGGAGATCCACACATTTTCAGGCCATCACATTTTGTGCTCTGATCAGCACATAAAGGTATCTGTGAGTCAGACTCTCATCTCCCTTAAGCCCCTGGCATGAGGGCATCCTAGCCACAGCTGAACCTGGCACGTGCTTTACTTCATGGCTTCCTCTTAGCTCAGCAGCTCTGGCACAGACACAAATGTGCCACCATGTGAACACTGCTCAGCCGGGCTGCCCTGCTCCACAGCACTGCACCAGCATCTCCCCATCCACACACCTGACAGCCCAGACATGCCACAGGGAAACGTTTCATTCTGAGACATACAGATTTTAATATTAAAATAATTTTGTATAAAAATACTTTTGGAGACTGATGGCAAGCAGTCTTCCATGCACCGCAACGAGCATCCCAGCCCTGTAGCCTAGACAGAGGGAGCCAGGGCAGAGCCAGAGCAGCAGGCGCAGGGCAACACGACCAGCCTTCCTGCAGATTAGGAGGTGGCAGCGGAGCCAGCTCCGGAGGTGGAGAAGCACGCTGGAACCTGCACCAGCCACAGCTCTCTTGCTCTTGCTGTGGAAATGGCCTCCAGGAAAACACAGCCCCCCAGCACTGGTGAGCAAGAGGGGCTCTGCCTGAGCCGGAACCGTCCCCAGCCCCAAGCCACCCCCAGGACCTGTGAAGGACAGAAGCCAGCACTGCTCACAAACAGGCCTGGGCAGCTACAGAGCAGCAGCACGCTATATCTCTCCTAAGTCCTCATAGACAGGCGACAAGCTGCACTCATCCACAGACTGCTCCTTCTTCTGCATGCGATGGGGCTTCGCCACCTGGCTGTACAGCACCTCCACGTTGTTGTTGTTGTTGCTGCTGTTGAGGCTGGGTTTGACAACTGCCTTCTCAGGAGCAGGGTTCCCCCGTCGCCTGCCAGGATCCCCGCTCCTCTCTCCACCTTTAGGGATAAAGGCTGCCTGGGGCTTGGGAGCAGGCACTGGCTTGGGGCCCTTGGCCTTGGCCTGGAAGACAGGTACCGAGTAGTCGTCAGTGCTAGGATTATAGGGATACTCATAGCCATCCCTGCCGCCATGGCCCTGGGTGCGCCAGGCCTCGCCCATGGGCCGTGCTTCATCGTAGATGCAGGTGGAGGGGGGCAGCGAGCGGGGAGCACGACCCTCGGGCTCATCATAGATGTGCTCCTTCTGCCCAGGCACCGCGGGGGCCTGGCTGCGTCCCTCAGCCCGGACTTGCTCGTATGTGCCCGAGTAGAGCAATGCCGGCAGCCAGAGCTTCGTCTCGTCCAAGGCACCACTGGGCACCTTGGCCCCGCTCGTGGGCTTGCTGTCTATGGGGTCCGAGTACAGCGGGTCCGGCCAGGGCCGTAAGCCCTTCACTGAGTCCAGAGGCTCCGAGTACACGCTGGACAGGTCTGAGGCTGGCAGCACGGCACGGGGCACCTTGGGCAGAGGGGAGCGCGGGGGTGTGCTCGGAACTGCAGGCTTGGCCTGTGGCACGGGGAGCTCTGGCAGAGTCCGGGTCTTCAGCAGAGACGTGGCATCTCTCTCCTCTGCTGCTGCACTGGGCCTGGGCGCCAGCCCTGCTTTGGGTGCCAGAGTGTCATCCCCCTCTGCGGGCAACTCCAGGCACAGGGAGTCGGCCAGGGCCTGGCGGAGCAGCACCACACTGGGACTGTCAGAATCCAGCGAGTCACAGCTTTGCTGATTCTCCTCCACCTGCGCTTTCTGCTCCCGGATGGACGCTTCCACCAGGCGGAAGATCTCATTGCCCTGCTTGGTCTCAAAGGTGAAGTTCCCTGGGCCAGAGTCGCAGCGCCTGCCAGCTTCGAAGGAGAACATCACCTGCAGGGGAAGTAGAACGGTCACATCCTGCTCAGCACCCACCGACCCAGCGCATTGTGTAGGCTGTGCTTCCTACTGAAAGGACACGTGGCTGCGGCCCTGATCCTGCACTTACTGCAAGAGAGATTTCACTGAACATCCCGCTCCTTCCACTCCCTGCAGCGAGAGCCACAGCTCAGCAAGCACCACCCCAGGGGCACGCTGCACTCAGCAGCCCAGAACAAGCTGTGACATTGGAGCAGGATGCACGCTTGAGGGGACATTACTGCAAGATGCCCCAGAGCCAGAGCTGAAGGTCTTGCTGGAGACCTGCTACTTTACCTGAGCAGTTCCAGCAGGGTCAACAACTGGCACCAGACAGCCCAGGAAACAGTACGGAGAACGGAGTTGTGTGAGAAGATGAGTGACAGTTCAGCAGCGGAAACTATTATGGGCATCTTGGGTAAGTCAGCATTAGTCAGGCAGACGGGAAGCAATCCAGAGGCAAGAGATACAAGACGGAAGGAACACAGCTTTCCACAGGAGAAAGCCCAGAAGCAGCAGCTTGGCTACCAATACTAAGCAAAGCATTTGCCTGACCAACTTTACTCAAAGTATTTTAAAGAGACATCTTGCACCAAGGCTGTGTTCCTCAGGCCTGAACACACGCTCACAAACAGGTTCCCACCAGCAGATACTCATACCCTTCCCAAACCATGGTCCCTGAATCCAGGTGAGATTTTCTGCCTCACTGGTGCTGCCTCATATGCAGCGGCAGCCTGGGGTTGCTGCAAAGCCCTTGGGGCCAGACTTCCTTTTGTGGGTCAATGCTGCCAAACACAAGGACAGCCAATCTATCACTGCTCTGGGACCTGTGCGGGCAGCTGCCTGCTCTTCACACCATATGGCTCTCGTTCTGCCTCCGGCACAGACCTCGTGGATGAGCAGATGCCTCCCCAAAAGCAGCTCAGTTTCCACTTTTGTTTTGGTAAAGTGCCGGGGAAAGCACCACCAGCAGACTGCAGCCGACATCTCACTTCTAGCAGCAGCTCTGGAGAGACCACTTCCTCCCCACCCAGCGCGACAGGTGCCTCTTGCGCTCAGGGCAGCCGCAAGACAGACTGGGGACCCACTGCTGGAGGACAGTGGAGAGGGGCCAGAACTACTCAGATCAGCCAGGCTAAAAGCAGTACGCCGCAAAAACTGAACAAATCTAGAGTAACTGGTGTCTCAAACAGCCCCTCCAGCTCTGGCCACCATCTTTCAGGAGGGCTGGGCTGAATCCAGGGCAGAGCTGGGACTGCAGGGAGCCAAGGTCCCCGGAGGCTGGGGAGAGCTTGTGTGCAGCACGGAAGGACACGCCTGCCCACGGCATGGGCTGGGGAGCACTGGGATGGAGAACGGCAGAAAGCCAGCTGTGGGGATCATAGAATCATAGAACAGTTAGGGTTGGAAGGGACCTTCAAAGGTCATCTAGTCCAACCCCCCTGCAAGAAGCAGGGACATCCCTGACTAGATCAGGTTGCTCAGAGCCTCATCCAGCCTGGCCTGGAATGTTTCCAGGGATGGGGCATCCACCACCTCTCTGGGCAACCTGGGACAGTGCCCCACCACCTTCAGTGTAAAAGCATTTTTCCTGATGTCCAGTCCAAATCTACCTCCCTCTAATTTAAACCCATTACCCCTTGTCCTATCACAACAGGCCCTACTGAACAGCCTGTCCCCATCTTTCCTGTAGGCCCCCTTGAGGTACTGAAAGACTACTATCAGGTCTCCCCAGAGCCTCCTCTTCTCCAGGCTGAACAGCCCCAGCTCTCTCAGCCTGGCCTCATAGGAGAGGTGCTCCAGCCCTCTGATCACCTGCATGGCCCTAATGTCCGGGCTGAAATGGCCCCAGTGGGAGCGGGACAAAGATCACACAGAGAGGGGTTCTGCACAGCCACAGCCTCAGCAGGGACAGGTGTCCTGCTAGCTCACGGTCCTGTGCGGTGACACAGGCGGGAGCTGAGGACAGATGGAATCACAGATCACCCGGGGACCCTGCTGTGGTTACCGAGGGCTACAGCAGATCTGGCATTTGGCAGGGCCCGCTGCATGGCTGCCACCGGCTGGTCAGGCACATCAGCTCCACACCCTTTGGCAGGGAAAGCCTGTGGTGGAACAGGCCTCAGCGCGCGGCATGCAGAGCCCCCCCTGCCCCCACCTTGTCCCGGCCGTATCTCCGGAGCAGCCGGTAGGGCCAGACATAGAGGATCTCATTTGTCCGCGGGTCCTTCAAGACAAGGCTGTCTCGCTCAGCCTTGAGCACGTAGGTGCCGCGCAGCTCGCATCGCTCCGCCGCCTCAGTCCGTTGCACCGTCACCCAGAAGGTGTTCACTGTGGGGACAGAGATGCTCAGGGGAGGGTGGAGGAAGCCCCGTCCTCAGCTCCAGGCGAGGCCTTGCCCTGCCCACCAGAGCCCCACTGATGGGGCAGCAGCAGGACAGGCCCTGCAGAAGCTGGCCCAAAGTCAGGGCACGGGCAGGTCCCACCTTCATCCCTCGAGTAGTAGATGGAGTTCACAGCCATCTCCAGGGCCGGTGCCTCCTCGCTGCCCTCCCTGCCACGCCGGACCGCCAGGCCAGCATCGCTGCGGCCATTTCCCTGACAAAGGAAAGCAGATGAGCCCCTGGAACCTCTTGCAGCCGCTGTCCCCCCAGCCCCCCATCGCCTGGCCCACACCACCCTCCCTGAGGGGCCCACCCCAGGCAGACCCCAGGCACCCCCCTGCCCCGAGCTGACGTGAACACGGCCAGGCAGTGCAGGAAGGGCTTCCCTGGAGCTCCCAGCACGACTCTGGGCCCCAGCTGGGCTACGCACAGAACAGGGTGCAGAAAAAAAGCAGTCCCTCCCAGCACCCTCCAAACCCTGCCCCCAGCACAAGCCAGCTCTGAGACACGGCCTCCCGCGGGGCAGCACCCGGGGGTCTCATGCGCCCACTCCACTGCTACGCATCTGACTGCCATGGCATGGCCATGCAGGTGCCCTGGTGCCAAGGCAGAAAACAGCTCTGCTTCCTCACGATGTGCTCCAGCGCAGGCGACATCGGCGCCTGAAGCACTGCAGGGGCCAGGCACGCTCTCCCAGCGCTACAAGCAGGGGAGGGAGCTGATGAGACGACCCAGCAAGACAGGGTCCGCGTCCTGCTTCTGCACGGGCAGGAAGGCGGTGCCAGTATGAGTGCACAGCCCGCAGAAGGGAAGCAAGAACTTCTATTTTAGTGCACACAGAACTGAAAGTGCAAGGCACACACTCTGTCAGAAACCGTGTCCCCGCAGCAGGGTCCCCTAAAGGCCCACGTGGGGGATACACCCTTGGTGCTACCACCCAACAGCAAAGATCCTCCTCCTCCAAGGAAGCCCCACACAAATCAAAGGCTCAGAGATGCCCTGCAGGAGCTGCTTCAGCAGACCTGGCACTGTTGCAGGAGGGTCTGTATTCGGGCAGGAGCTGGAAGCTGTTTCTCAGGGTCACGTGGGACGGCGTTGCAGCAGAGTCTACATCTTGCAGGTGGCAAGCTGTCATAGTTGCAGTTTAAAACCCAGCACATGAGCTTCTTATCAAGAGGCAAGGCCAAAAAGGGCCATCAAGCCCTCTTGTTTGGCTCCTAAATAGAATGTGGAGTGCTAAAAACCTAGTCAGAGCTGAGAGCAGCAGCTCCTGCTCAGCAGCAGGGTTCCAGCCCTTTAGGGATCCATTTGACTGCATTTGCCCTCATCTTCAAAACAAAAATAAATTCTGTTCTGAACTCCAAACAATCTCTGGCTCCAGTTCCCAAGCTACTCGATCCTACTTACCCCCTGGGCAGCACAAACAACATGACACAAAATCACACTCTCCGTGCAGAAGGCCAGAAATCACAACAGAGGATTTTTAGCTTTTTGCAGAGGCCACGTGCAGCTGCTGTGCCTCCTGCTCCAGGTCAGGCCTTTCCAGAACATGTGCCACCCTTGCAGCCTTTTGCTCACCGCTTCCTGAACTGCCAGCTTGCTTCTGGACCTCAAGTACTCAACTGACAGCTACCGTGTGACGGAAGGTATGAGCACACCCCTGCTCTGAGCGGCTGTCCCCCTGCCTCGCCACTACCCTGCACCCCGTCAGAGTCCAGGACAAAGGCTGCAATACTGTCTGCACCAGACAGACACAGGCATGGACATGGAATAATTTCTAGTACCAAGCCAATGTCTCTCAGCCTGGTCAGCAGGGCACTTGCTGCCCAAACACATTTGGCTTGACAGCGACCGCAGGGAGACACAAGCAGGGGCAAAAAAAGGTTTCAGGTAAATCACGCTTGGTAGACACCTGGGTCCTTGTGGGAGATCCTGTGACTACCAGCTGTGCAGCCATCCATCCTGCAAGGTAGCCCTACCCAGCACCAAAAGCCTGGAATTGGCTAGAGCACAACCCCAGGCTGTGCAAACATCTCCTAGGAGGTGGAGGGTGTCCTGGTTTTGGACCCGTGGGGCAGGGAAGGCGCGGGCTGCTCTTGTAGAGCAGTGTGGACAGTCATACTTGTAGGGCATCTGCTGTCCAGACTGCCTTTGCAGATGGGCGTCGTGCTGGCTGACCAGCAGCTCCAGGGAAGGCGCAGGCAGAGGACGGGGGAGCTGGAGGGCGGGGGCGCAGGCCCAGCACCGATAGAGTATTCCCAGCAGCAGGCAGGGGTGAGCCCCAAGGCTAGGCAAGGGGGTGCACTGGCCCTGCAGCTGCTGGCTCTGCTGCCCAGGAGCCAGGTGGGTCCCACAGCCAGGCACTGCAACGCTTTTGGGGCTCTGCTTCTGCCAGTGCTGTGGCAGGAAAGGCAGCGGTGGTTGGGCCAAGAGGAAACGCTCCTCAGTCATCACCCAGCATCTGCCAGGTCTCTGGAGGGGGCAAGGATGAGCTCCACGCTGAGGGAGAAGAGCCTGACTTGAAATTTGGAGCTGCAACCAAGAATTACTAACAGCACGCAGAGGAGTCCCGTAACCCCACTGGCGTGTCGGGAGCTATCGAGAGGGGACCAGACTCCCTGGGCCAGGTGCCTGACCGCCTGGGGCCACTCATGTGTGCCTCTGGCCTGCGCCGCCAGACCCTCCTGCTGTGTAGGACGGGGTCGCACCACCACCCCACCACCACACACGCTCTGACGCCTGTCCCCCCCACCCACACAGGCTGCCCGCAGCCGCCCTCCTCCCCGTGCGGCTGCGGCCAGGCCTCTGCAGGGGGCCCAGGATGTTTCTCCGCTCGCCCCGGGGCTCACCGGAAAGGCGATCTCGCACAGCTTCGCCACCCACTCCTCACTCTGCTGCTTGTCAGCCGCGAAGAGGTAGCTCCTGTCGCTGGTCTCCAGGCGGAAGACAGCCGTGCCGGCCCGGGGGCCGCTCTCGGCCACCGGCCCCACGCTGGTGCAGTTAGCCAGCCGCACCACCGTCTTGTCCAGCCGCCTGGTGCCCAGCCGCTCGGGCGGCGCCGCCGGCTCCTTGCAGTCGAAGAACTCCAGGCGCGCCACGCCGTGCTGGCTGGCCGGGTACAGCACGAACCAGCTCCGCTTCCACCTCTGCAAGGCAGCGGGGTCACACCGGGCCGGGGCAGCAGCGGGGGGTCCTGCGAGAGCACCCGGGATGCTCCCGCCCCGCCCCGTCGAACGGCGGAGCCCGGCCCAGACCGCGCCCGCCGGCATCCCCCGCGCCCAGACGGCCCCGCGGGGCCGAGCCCCTGCGGGGAAGGGCGGGAGCCCTCCGCCGCCGCCGGGCCGGGCACGGGGCCGGGGCCGGCTCCCGAAAAAGTTCCCTAATCGCCGGGCGGCGCCCGCGGCGCGGTGGCGCGCCCGACCGGAGCGGCTGCGGACAGCG
>WHYT01015894.1:53954-106185 GCA_009806455.1 Tetrax tetrax
CGCGAGAGTCGGTCTGTGCGGGCGGGGATGTGCGCGTGCACATGCACCCACGTGTGGGCGTGCGTGTCCGCGTGCACCTCCCCCGCGCCGGCCGGGCGCGCTCGGTACCGCGCGCCAGAGCCGCGTGCGCGGGTGCTGCTCCCCGGTGCCGGGCGCCGTGGTCCCGGGTGCCCGGGCGGGGGCTTCCCCGCCAGCGCCTCCAGCAGGACCTTCGGGGCTCCCCGCGGCTCTGGCCCGTGTCCCCGGCAGCTGCGGCCCCCCAGCTCACGGCACCGCGTTTGGTGCGGCGCTGGCTCGGCCAGAAGCGCCCTGTGCCCAGCCCGCGCGGGGTCGTGCGGGGCTGCGGTGCGCGGGGGCGTGGCCGGCGCGGGGTGGGGCAGGGAGCAAGACCATCCACGCTCCAGAGCCGCCTCAGGGGGCTGCGTCCTGCTGGTCCAGGAGCGCCGGGAGGACAGCCAGCAGCCGACCGCGGCCCGGCACGGTCTGACACGGACAGGCTCTCCCAGACCTTGCTGTAGGTAAAAGAGAGGAAGCGCGCAAGGGGTCAAAGCGGAGAGCAACTTCAAAGTACCTTTCAGAGAAAATGTAAGGAATTCAGGGAGCTGCAATGCATCCAAATGCAGTCAGAAAACCTGGCAGGGCTTTACTTAAGCAACAGGCACAAGGGAAACCATCCCAGCACTGTGGGAAGGGGAGGGGGCTCATAGTTGAGAAAACAAGACTTCAGAAGGAAGGGCATAAAGGTAGAAACTAGGTGAAAAAAACTACAAGGAATAGAAAAAAAAAACCTAACAAAAAATGAGGGAAGCCAAAGTATGATACAAATTGTAAGTAGCAAGAAACATGAAGGATTGCAAGAAAACCTTCCAAACAGACGGGGTGAGTAGGAGGATGCTAAGCAGCCCATGTCGCCTACTGTCTACTGAGACTGGGAGAGACCGCAGGAGGTGACGGGACTGAAGGGCTCAAGGCTTCTTCCCTTCAGCCCGCACTGAGGAGGGTGGCTGCGATGGGTTGGTTAACACCACTAACATGAGTGACGAGGTGTGGTCGTGCTGGATGGGGGAAATGGGATCAGGTTGGCTGGACTGCAGATGAGTGAGGGTAACATTGAGAACTGGTAAAGGATGGATGAAGTTTCAGAGAACAGGAAAAAGGAGTGACACGGTACCTGTCTTTGATAGGAGGAAAAAAAAAGGAAGAATTAGAGGGCACTTAGCTCAACTTCAGTCCAAGAAAACCATGGAACAAATAGCCAGGTGCTCCCAGAGACAATAGGGAAGGGGAAGAATCACAGCAAAGACACCCGTGTACACACAGCCCTGTCTGACTTCCTTCTGACGTCTTCATGGACAGGGTGTCTCTGCCTCTAACCGTGCTGTGTCCCTGGGCACTACGGCCGCTCCGGGGGCACTGGGCTGCTCCCAGCACTGCCTCTGCCGTGGCTGGCCACTCCAGCCTGCCCCCACAGCCTTCTCCAGGAGCGGACTCAAAGTCAGTGTTCCTCAGCAGCAAAACTTGGCAGGGCCTGGTGCAGGCTGTGAGGCAGAGAGCAAGCATGAGCACGGCCTGTGCCCCGCAAGCCCAGCAGTTGCTCCCTGCACGTGAATAACCCAACCTGGTAGTGCTGAGAGGCTTTCCTGCAGCATCACTGTCCTGCACCCAGCACACAGTTTTTAATGCTGTTTGTGAGTCTGGTTATGGGTTTTTACTGATGTTACAGGTCTGGTTTTATTGCTGTGTGTGAGTCTGGTTACAAGACCCCTGTCCAGAGGCTTTAAGTGCTCTGGGCTCTCCTTGCTTTGTGCAGCCTCCTCCATGCCATGCTGCTGAGCTCTGTGCAGACCTCGCTAGCCCGCAGTGCACTGATGGCCTCTTCCCTGCCAGGTCACTGCTGGTCAGTCGCTCTTGGGCTCCTTGTTGCTTTGATGGCCCAGACTTGGTTTCCTAGCACTACATTAACCTGCAAAGGGAGAGAGAGAGATGCCACAGATCCAAATTTTCTAGGCCTCTGATGCCCACTTGGCCTGTGCAAGCCCGTGCCTGTGTGTGAGGTGAAGTGTCTGCAGGTGGTGACAGCTCTGGGAGGCACCTGGCAGTGCCTCGCTGCAGGAGGAGTGCACTTCTGCTCTCTCCTGGCTTCATCCCTCATGCTTGCACGGTAACGAAGTAGTGTACTTGCTCTCCGGGTTATGATTCTCTTTGGCTGGGGAAGGCTGTGGGGATGCTGCAGAACACAGGTCCCACTTACAAGGACAAACAGGAAAAGTGGTCGGAAAAAGAGCAGAGCCATCCAGTGACGTCAAACACACGGTCCTGCAGGCAGGTAGGTACCAGTGACTGTGCAGCTGCGGCACTTCTGCAAACCAGAACCTGGATCACGAGCCAGACGTGTCAGCAGCTCAGAGCAGCGTGGCAAAAGGCAAACAGCAGCCTGGCACATGAAAGCAGGCACGTGCAAGGCACACGAAACATTCCTGACCTCACGGACCTGGTGACCCAGAGAGGCATCACACCCTGGGCCTGGCATGAGGGTACCAGCGGGGAACGGACCGGCTCAGCGATGAATCCGAGGGGATGATGACACCCAACAACCGGGAACTGCTGTGGGGCTGCTGGGTCCCCGGGAGCTGCGCAGGCGGCTGAATAACAGCCCTCGGCCCGCACCGGGGAGCAGCGGCAGCGGGGGACGCCGGGGGCCGGGGGCTGGCGTGGGCTCCACGAGAGGGGCTGGGGCAGCTGCTCCCGGGGGACCTGCGGGGACGGATGAAGCGCCCGGCCCACCACGGCACGGCTCTGCTCGGGGGCGACACGGGACTCCGCCGCCCCGCCCCGCGCGGCCCCACCCGCCGGGGCCGCCCCCTGCGCTGCGGCGGCGGGTGCGTCTCCGCGGGGGGAGGGCAGCCGGTGGAGCCGTCCCTCCGCGCATCTTTCCATCCCTCCGCACACCCTTCCATCCCTCCGCGCATCCTTCCATCCCTCCGCGCATCCTTCCATCCCTCCGCGCATCCTTCCATCCCTCCGCGCATCCCTATGCGCACCCCTCCATCCCTCCGCACATCCCTCTGCGCATCTCTCCATCCCTCTGCGTACCCCTCCATCCCTCCGCGCATCCTCCCGCGCACCCCTCCGCCCGCCCCGGCACCGGCAGGGCCGCTTCCGCGCGGGTATGGCGGGGCAGCCGCGCTCCCTCTGCGGCGTGGTGGAAGGTAGGTCTCCCCGGGGCCGCGGCTGGGGCCAGTGCTCCGCCCGGGCACTGCAGGGGCTGGCCAGGGCCACCCAGAGCGAAGAGGGGCCGAGAAGGGCCGCCGAGACCCCGGGTATTGGGGAGGCGGGGAGCAGGGCCCCCGGACAGCTCCCTGTCTCTGCCCAGGGGCACGGGACTAGCACCCCCACTGACCCTCCCCAGCTCTTCCCCAGAGCACTGGTGCACCCCGCAGCCGTCCCAGCACAGCCGACCAGCCCCCGCCCCGCAGTGCGGCACGGGGACACGCTGCTCTGCCCCCAGCACGCTGCGGTGTTTTTTTCTCTGCCCTGGGCGTGGGGGCAGCATCCCGGTGGGTGCTCTTCCCACAGCGCTGCCCGGGGCCCTGCCCAGAGCTGGCCGGGAGCAGCCTGCTCTCTCGTGGCAGCTCTGCGTGGCTCAGCCCTGTCATGCCCCTCCTGCCCCCCAACCCCTGTTTCTGCAGCGCGGCACCTCTGGAGCTGGGCCAGGCCTGGCACCCGCTTGGTGAAAGCATCTCCACTTTTCCCAGCAGCACAGCACCCTACTGAAGCCCACCGCCCACTGCCTTGCCTGGGAGAAAGCAAAAGCACCCTGCTAATAAACACAAAATAAAGAGAAAGTGCAGGGATGGGGAAGTTGATAGTAGAAAGAAATATGAGTCAGACAAGAATCATTGATACAGGAAAGCTGCCCTGGGAAAGAGAAGGCCACAGATGCTGCCAGCAGAGCCACTGCAGGAGGGGGAGGTCCCTAGAGAGTGAGGAGGGAAAAGCATCCCTAACCCTGGCAGGGAGCGTGGTGTGGTGCTGCAGCAGGCAGGCTGCTGAGCAGGGGCCGGCTGTAGCAGGACCAAGGCAGGCCAGGCACGATGTGTCCTACACGAAGCCCCTGGCTCCCTCCTGACACGCTGGACACTGCTAGCAGCAGCCAGAGAGCACAGACAGATGGATGGACACCTCTGGGTGACCTGCACCCAGGAGAGGAGAGGGGCTGGGGAACAGTTGGAGCCTAGGGACTTCGCTTCCCGATATGTTTGTCAGGACTTTGCTAAGGGCTGTGAAGAAATTGCTGAGGGACATCCCAGATGGCCCAGGGTTTGGCAAGTGGTGGTGCTGACAGGTTGCTGACATAATGATCTGAGCCGTGGCAGGGCTGAGGTACAAATGCACAGCATCACTCATCAGCACTCACCTGTCTTAGAAAAAGCAGAGCACCAACATCACTCCTTTGGAGATGCAGCCACAGGTACACGCAGATTTTGCTGGTACAGTTTAAGCTGCTTTACAGGGCAGAGTGCACTAAGAGGGCATTTTCAACAGCTGCTGCTGGCAGGGCATGTCCAGGGAGTGAGTGTCATTCTTGCAAGGCGGCGTCAGTTCACAGCAAAGTGTGAGTGAGGCACTTGCAGGTAGGTGCTGCCCAGGCACTCCTGGGACCTCACTGCAAGCTGAGCGAGAGTTTCTATGGATTGGGAAAAGGAAAATCTGTTTATCATGGAAATACCTTATTTGGGTGAAATGTTTGCTGAGATCCTTGAGTGGCCACAAATTTGGCCCCGTGCACGTTGAGGATTGGCTAATAAGGTGAAAATATATTATTTCAAAGCAGATGGAACAACCACATAGATGTTCAAGCAGGTGAAAGATCTGTCTGCAAGGAAAATAATGTTCAGTGTGTGCTGTGCCGCAACCTGCCACACCATTGCCCAAGGCTGGTGCAGAGGGCTGCAGGATGGGCTCCTGCCAAAGGGAGCAGGGCATCAGGGTCCCCTCCCAGGCAGACCCACTCCAGTGCACTCAGGTGCTCTGAGGAAACACGGGTGCATTTCTGGGCAATGCTGGCCTCACGGCAGATGCTGGGAGCTGGTCCTTTCTCCTGGACTCACAGTCTTTGCGATCTGCCCTTGTACACCGCCTAGCTCAGTGAATTCATTCACTTCCCTGAATGCCTGCTCCTGTTGGCCTTGTCTGCCAGAAAGTGCGTTGACTGATTTAAAAGTTGCCCATGACGCACAGCCCGTCCGAAACTAGGAAGCTGCCTTGATGGCTAGTTGCCGTCACTGTTCAAGATGTAATGTATTTCCTATCGGCCTTCACATTGCAGCTGCAGATCTTGCAGAGACTTGAAGTGGCTGAGGATTCTTCTTTTGCTAAACTTCAGGCTTACAGGTTTCTCTTGACCTCTGCTGCCAAATCTGCACCTCCCCAAACCCATTTACCTGCCTATTCTCCCATCGTCCCCAAGTGAACTGGCTTACTTTCCACTGGGTATCCTTTCTCTCTGGCTTTGCAGACAACTCTGCACCTCCCAGGTCCTCCTACATGCAAAAAGAGGAAGAGCCCTTCCTTGAAAGCAATCCCAACAGGGGAATGGGTGCTGCATTCCGGCAGTCCCTGCTTGCGATGCCCAGTCACAGGCCGGTTGCCTGCTATGCACAGCACAGGGCAGACCGTTGGCTGCTGTGGTGCTGCAGCCTCATGCTTGTGTTGGACACTGGTGCCTGACAGCCACCTAAAGCCTGCAAGCAGCGGAAGTGGAAATGTTAACACTTGGGAATGTGCTGACTCCAGATCTGTAGTTCCTGCATTCGGTTTTGTTGATGTAAACTTTCTGGAAGGGCAATGTCCTTGTGGCCAGCCTCGGGGTCTTTGTTAGCAGACGACTGATGAGGTTGCTCTCTGGTGTGCTCTCCCTCTCCGTTTTTTCCCTTTGCAAGCTTATGGGGATGGTGCTTTCCAGTGGCGGACAGAGAAGGTGTCTTGAAATGTCTTGTGGAGCCACAGTCCCAGCACTCCTGGGCATCCCCCTAGCCTGTTTGTGTGTCCCTGATCCAAACAGCCTGCCATGGGACAGGGCTGCTGCTTCAAGGTCCTGCCCTGCTGTAACGCGGGTATGTGTTTGCAGGGCGAACAGGAGAGCTGTGTCAGTGCAATTTTGGTGCAGGTTGAGTTGTACAGTAATTACAGATGGACAGAGCAGCTTTTACAGCCTGTATGGGAGTGATGATGCTGTGTTCGACACAGCCTGACACTACGCAGACACAGAGATGCAGAGAGACACAGACCTGGTCTCTAAAGAAGAAAATCCCCAGGCAGAAAACTCTAGGACGGACGTACAACAGCTCTGTGCTTCAGGGTACCCCACAATCATGCTAGAGCGCCTTATAACCTAGACAGCCCTCAGCTGTCTCCTCTAGGCTTGGCTTTTACTGTGCAAATTCCTCCTCCCAGCTCAAGTGCTATCTTCTGCAATTCCTGCCAGCTGCCTCTTTCGGGGAAGGATGGAAGCACAGACATTATACCCACTTGCTTGAATACCTATGCCCAGCAAGACCATAGCAGGATAATGCACATGTGAAGTGCTCAGAGGGGAACAACTGGTGGGTCTCTGGGTTCAAGAGCAGCCACTTAGGGATGGTACAGAGGGGGACTCTGTTTTAAGGCCGTTACTGACACCTGTGTTCTGGCTTTTCTCCCTTTTACAGGTTTCTATGGGAGACCATGGTCTATGGAACAGAGGAAACTTCTCTTTCAATGGCAAGTACTCCGAGTTTTCTTCTCTGAGGGTTCTAGCCTGTGGCAGAGTGGCAAGGCAGAAGCCGCAGTGCTGTGCGGGCAGGAGCGGTGAGGGAAAACGCGCTGGAGGGAGGCTCCCGGGGCTGGCCGGCCTTTGGGACGCCGGGGTGGTGGCAGCGGAGGGGGCTCACGCTTCTCCCAGGGCAGCTCCTGCAGCGCCCGCTCTGTCCCAGCACCCCTGCGCCCCCGACCCGGCCCGGGGAGGGACCCCCCGGCCCTGGACCGGGCTGCGGTGGCGCGGGAGGGACGGGCAGCCCGAGGGCGCCGGGACGGGCGCGGGCTGTGCTGCCCTGTGCCGGCAGATGGTGCTGGGGCTTTGCCACAGCCCAGCTGCAGCCAGATGTGCTTGGCTGGGGCGCCTGGGCCGGGGCTGGGCACCCCGAGAGAAGGGGGTCCGGAAGGGGCTGGGTGGGCGCTAGCCCCTGCGTGCTGGCACCGCACGGGTGGCCTGGGTGCTCCAGCCAGGGTGCAGACCCCAGGGAGGGCAGTGGGACGGGGTGGGACACCGCTGCCAGTGCCACGGAGGAGCCCTGGCAGCTGGGAAGGGTTTGCAGGGGAGCGAGGGGGTACACGAGCCCGAGTGCCACCTCCGCAGGCACCGGGAAAGCTGCCCGGCCCCAACGGCAGCCTGGCGTGGGTCGGCTGCGGCAGCCCGTGCGCAGGAAGGGTGTTGGGGAGCAGGCGGAGGGGCTGGGAATGGGGAGTCAGATCCATGTGAGAGAGAACGTGGGGGTGTTCAGGGGGCTGGAAGCTCACCTCGAGTGCTGACCTGGCAGGACGAGCGCCCGTTGCCTCATCTCTGAACCGTGCTGGCCCAGGCCGTGCCCCGAGGCACCAGCCGCTGTGCGTGTGCTGGCCCTGCGACAGCACCAACAACATGTGGCCAGCTCACCCTGCCCAGGGCTGTTGCCCCTGCCACCTTGCGCTCCCAGTGAAGGCACCAGGCAGGTGCTTCCAGCTAGCCCAGCCGCCCTGGGGCCAGGCTTATTATTGGGGCACAGTAAACCTGCATCTCTCCACCATGAGCACCAGCGGCCAGTTTACCCTGAGGCTGCCATCCCTGCCCGGTGTGGAGGTAGCCCTTGTGTCCCTGTGAGTCCCCGCATGTGTCTGTGTGTCACCATATGTCCCTGTGATGGAAGGGTGTGGGTGGGATCTGTCACTGGCTGGTTGTGATCATCTTGGGATGGGAGCTGATTTGTGCAGGAGAGAAAAAGCCCTCTCCCAGCAGCTGGCTCCCACGCACCAGCCATCGGTGGGATGAGCTGCAGTGGCAGGACCTGCCACTGACGGACTGGAGCCCTGCGGGGCCTCCTGTGGAGCATCTGGCACAGGCAGCCCATGGGGATCTCTTGTGAAGGAACTTCAGTTAAAGCAGAGTTACTGCCAATGCCATGCTGCACGTTGATGAATCCTCATCCCAGTTACAGCAGCAGCACTGGACTCAGCATTAACTGAGTGCGATGCAGACAGGGGAGGCTGGCTGGAGCTGCTCTGTGAGCCTCGCTGGCAGAGCGCGCACAGCAGCTGCCACAGAGCTGCCTCTGGAAGTCTGTGTCAAACCACAGTGGCATGCACATCATCCCAGCAGGAAACACACAGCCGGCTCTGGGCCCCCTTCCATCTAAACATCACCTAACACAGCCAAAAAAAAAAGGTGTTTCTGCAGGAGCTGGGCAGGTGGTGCAGGGCACACCTGGCTGCAGTGTGCGGAAAGGGAGACCAGGGCAGGCACAAGGCAGCCCAGCAGCCAAGAGAAGGCTGCATCCTCCCTGTCCAGGGCTGGGCTGGGGCTGCAGCACTGTGTCCTGTGCTGATGCCTCACTGGAGGGGAGATGGAAAAATGCACGAGTGCAAAGAAGCCCTGGTGAGACCCAGGAGCTGCAAAAACGCTTGTAGAGTGACAGCTTTGAAGGTCTTCACCTGAACAGGTGATCAAGGCATGATCTGGGAATGATGCAGCAGGCGTAGAGAGACTGTTGGTGGAGTCCGGCCAGCCTGCAGACAGGATACGGGCTTTCCAAGGGGATGATGTGAGGGGGTGGTGGGGCTCCCGGGGAGGGCTCCGCAGGTATCTGTGGTTCCCAGAGAAGTATCCTGGGCTAAGTGCCCCAGGCCAGACTGTGCCTGGCAGGCACACCTCCTGAACACTGAGCTTGGGGGAGCAGTGAGGTGCCAGCTCTCCAGGGGTCTCTGCTGGTCCTGCTCCACAGACACCCCTCACATCCAGAGGGGCAGCTAGCTCATACACACCTGCTTCATCTGGGGTCGCTCGTCACAACAGGCAACCTTGCAGCCTGTCTGTCTGGGCTCCAAACAAGTTTGATTCTTGATTACACAGTGTCATAGTTCAGCCCCAATCGGGACCAGACTACGCAGTCTCTCTCTCACTCCCCCCACCCTCCAGTGGGACAGAAGGGAGAATTGGTAAACAAAAGACAGCAAAAACACATGGGTTGAGATGAAACAAACAAACAAAAAAATTAACAGCAATAACAGAAGAAAACAAGACAGTGATGGAAAACAAATACAGTAAAATGGCTTACAACAGATCTCCACACCCAGGTTCTTCACATGTAGCAGGAGGCTCCCCTTAGCACCCTCCTCACTTATATACTGAGGATGATGTCAGATGGGATGGAATAGCCCTTTGGCTAATTTGGGTGAATTAACCCCAGATGTTAGCTAATTAGTTAATTATCCCAGCTGGGTGCCCCAGCCGCAGGGGCCACCAGCTCCAGTTCTCCTCCCGGCTCACGTGAATATTAACTCTACCCTAGCCAGAACCAGGACACACAATTAGAATGATAGTTGAAGAGAAAGGGAAAAGAAACCCACCCCAAACGTGCTTGCCCAAGATGCGAAGTGCTTCCACAGGTCTCACTGCAAGCCCTGAGAGAGCTGCTGCAAAGCCACAGGGGTGGTTTGGCCTGGTGGACCCCAGGGCTGCGGCTGCCTGCACCTCGGGGCTGCGTGGAGCAGCAGACCGCTGAGCTGCTCCCTCCGTTGCGTCAGCCCCATCCTCTGTCCTTGGCCGTTCTGTTCTCAGCCTCCCCAGGGACCCCTCTGGCCATTCGCCCCTCCGCCATTCCTTGCTCAGGACATTGAGCTTTTCATCATCACAGGATTTTGTCAAGTGGTTAAAACAGGCTGTTCAAGCTAAGCTGGTGCCGTGCTGTCCACAGCAAGGGTGTTAACTCATCTCTCAGGAGGCAATGTTGTGCTGGTCTCTGAGAATTTCTCATCCAGATGCACTGTCTTTCTGGAGGTCGCTAAACAACACAAGTCGTTGGGCTCAGCCCTGGGAGCAGTGGCTGAGAGTCACATCTCTGTGTGGCCATCACGAGCGTGCAGGGCTGGGCTCCCGTGCAGGGGAAGAGCTGCGGCTGGAAGCCTGCAGGACAGGGTGCAGCTCCAGGGAAGGAGAGGGTGCCGTGTGCCGTATGCTGTGGGCTGGTGCATGGATGCCTCTCTGCAAAGAGCCCATCTGCAGCCTTGGGTGACCCCTTGTCTTTGCTGCACAGGCTGACACGCTGGGGGCTGAACTGCTACATGTACGCGCCCAAGGACGAGCTGAAGCACCGGCTGCTCTGGCGAGAGCCCTACACGGAGCATGAGGCAGGTAGTGGCTCTGCTGGCCCCAGCACGGGTGGGCTGCGGGCATCCCAGGTCCTCAGGGGCGGAGCAGCCAGGGTCAGGCCGGTCTTCCCGGCAGGAACCTGCCCGTTGCAGGGAGCCCCGCGGGTCCTGCCTTGTGCAGGGAGCCCCCAGACCCTGCCCATCACACAGAGTGCCCTAGGAGCCCACCCAGCATGGGCAGCTCCCCACCTGGGTCTCTGGCAATATGCTCAAGTTTGCCAGGGCCCACAGACCCTTGCGGAGAGTCCCCCCCCTCCAATGGGCTGGAAAATGTCTCCCCGCACCTCTCCCGTCCAGATGGTGTCTCCTACCTCCAGCTGCCCTCAGCTCTTTCCCTTCAGGCCACTGATGCCCTGTCCTTCCAGCCCTTGCCTCCCTCCAGCCCTTGCTTCCCAGCGCTCACAGCGTCCCCTCTGCTTTGTCCCTAGCCCAAATGCGGTCTCTCATCGAAGCTGCCCAAGAGCAGGGTGTGGAGTTTGTTTTTGCCATTTCTGCTGGCCAGGACATGGTGTTTTCAAGCACCGGGGATCGGCTCCTGCTGCTGCAAAAACTCAGGCAGGTAGAGTGGGCCATTCCTTCATCCCACTGCTTGCAGGCGAGGGGCACGTGTGCGTGTGTGTGGGTCCCACGCCCCGTGCGGGGCTGTGAACCCCTCCTGCTGCTGCACATCAGAGAGCAGCTCTGTGGGGAGCTGGGTGGCAGATGTGCTGTCCCTGTCACGCTGACAGAGCCGAGGGCTCCGTGGATACCTGACTGCTAGTGGGCAACGCTGGGGACAAGGGAGGGACTGGCCAAGCCCCAGAGCTTGCCGGGCAGCACTGCAGGCTGGTGCAGGCTGGCACTGAGCCCCTGGTCCCCAGGGAGGGTACAGAGCCGCAGGCACAGCGGGTCTGCTCCATGGCCAGCCAATCCTCCCCAAGGTACAGCCCAGGCAGCAGCTGCCCTGCTCCGCGCCCTGCCCGGCCGCCTCTCCAGCAGCTCCCGGGCTGCCCCAGAGCAGGGGCCACCTGCCCAGTGTGTGGTGAGGGTGCTCCCGAGGCTCTGCCGGCCTCCACGCCCGCCGTGGGGCTCCCAGTGCTGCAGGGCGATGGAGAGGGAGGGGAGCAGATGTGCTGAGCAATGAATGGGGCTGACTGGCAGCGGCACGGTGGAAGCGGGCTGTGGGCCACCACAGTGTGGACTCTGGTTTGAAAGGGCTCCTGTCCCATGGCAAACACGACCGTGCCCAGGGCTTGGAGCGCGGTGGGCTGTGGCCACGGGGCTGGCACATGCCCAGCGCAACATCCGCTGGGCAAGCATGGGGGACGTGGCGAGGGCTGCTCTACCCGCCCCATCCATGCAGGCACCCCAGACCTCTGCTGTCCTTACGGGGCCCTTGTCCAGGGCTCCCTGCCTCCTTTGTCTCTGCTGCCCAGGGATCCTAGCAGCCTGTGCCTGTGCCCGCAGGTGGCTGCCATGGGGTGCCGCTCCTTCGCGCTGCTCTTTGACGACATCGACCCCTGCATGTGCCAAGCTGACAGAGACATCTTCCCCTCGCTGGCGCAGGCTCAGGCCTCTGTGGCCAACGAGGTGTACCAGGAGCTGGGCCAGCCCTCCATCTTCCTCTTCTGCCCCACAGGTAGTGCCTGCAGCCGTGCGGCCGGTGCTCGGCTGGCCATGGCACCCCACAGCAAACCGAGCGCCCTTTGGCTGGCTGTGCCCAGCACCTCTGCCAGCTGAGAGCCGACTGCCCTGGCAGCCCCCTCGGCTCCCCCCAGCCCTCTCGCGCTCCTGCGGGAGCCCTGCAGATCTCAGGAGCAGGACAGGACCAGGCTGCGGGCGGGCTGGCCCTGCAGCAGCCGTGCATGCTGTACTCCCTACGCCGCACGTCTCCCCAGTCCCTATCTGTTCATCCAGGCAGCCGCTCCTGTCCCGGGCTCTCTGCCCCTCAGGGGATGCTCTGTGCTCTCTCCCCAGAGTACTGCAGCTCCCTGTGCTCGCCCAGCCCCAGCCGGTCCTGCTACTTGCTGACACTGGGCCAGGAGCTGCTCCCCGGGATCGGTGTCATCTGGACGGGTGAGCACCTGGCCCGGCTCTCGGGGTGTGCAGTCCCGGTCAGACGGGCAGTGGGTCGGGCTGCGGTCGGCTCTCCTGCTTGGGGAGGGTGGGATGGGATGTCCTGATGCTTATCTCCGTGCTCGGTGCCCAGATGTGTGCGTGTCCCTGTTGTGAATGTGCATGGTGCACTGCACTGTCTGCACGCTCCACGCGTGTCCATGCCGTGATGCTCCAGGCCCAAAGGTGGTGTCACAGGAGCTCTCGGCCACAATGCTGGAGGAGGTGGAGGTTGTCCTGCAGCGCCACCCCATCATCTGGGACAACCTGTACGCCAACGACTATGACTGCAGACGCGTCTTCCTGGGCCCCTACATGGGACGTGCCCCCGGCCTCATGACCAGGCTCCATGGACTGTTCCTCAACCCCAACTGCGAGCTCCAGGCCAACTTCATCCCCATACACACACTGGGCCGCTGGTTTCGGAGCGAGCTGAGGAGCTGTGCCTGCGCTGATGACGCAGGTACCTGGCCCCAGCGCCCCAGGCAGCTCCGTACATGGGGCCCCAGAGCCAGCAGTGAGCTGTCTTTGCCATGGCTCTGCAGGCTTTCCTGCATGGCAGCCTGGGTGAGGTGTCTCCCCCGGCTGGGCACCACCCGACATCCTGGGGCATGGGGTCCATCCTGCAAAAAAGTGGGGCTGCCGGGCTGATGAGTTCCAGTCCCTTAGGGACGGAGACTGCGGCAGCCCCGGGGGACAGCCAAGGCCCGCAGGAGGGGAGCTACAGCCCCCAGGAGGCCCTGGAGCTGGCGCTGCTTGACTGGGTGGCCGAGATAAACCGGCAGGCCTCGGAGCCAGGTAGGTCATGAACCGTGCAGCATCCCTCACCCCCTCCACAGCACTGGACCAGCTCTGCTGGGAGCTCGGTGGAGTGCGGGAGCCCCACGCCCTGCCCGTTGGGACGGGGCGCTCTGGCTGGTGCTGTGGGATCTGTGTGTCGCAGTGGGCAGGCACGGGTGCCCATCCTCCCATGCTGCCCCGTGGGTGCTCCTGCCCTGGCCGCATCGCAGGGGGGGTCTCCTCGGCTGGCAGCGAGGGAGCCTGGGCCGTGATACGGCTCTGGAAAAGGAGTTCAGCTGGGTGCAAGCTTGGTGCTTTGCACTGTTTGCCTCTGCAAAGGCTGGCCTCACCAGCCACAGAGGGTTGAACTCCGGAGCACAGAGCGACACAAAGCCCATGGTCCTGGCAGCGCCCTGGTCCCTGCCAGCTCGGAGCTGGAGCTTACCGGCACCACCGCCCCCCGCGCTGTCCTGCCCCGCAGGCAGCAGTTTCCATGCTGGTGCCGGAGGGGCTGTGTGCTTGCTCCTTTCTGCCAGGAGGAAGGACCCCAGGACACTCCAGCATCAGCTTCAAGGGAGGAACGGGGCTGCAGCCCGGCGTAACAGGAGGACAGGAGGTCATGCCCAAGCCCCCACCCCACGACTCTGTTCCCAGTGGGGCCAACCAGCACGGCCCCGAGCCCTGTGGCATGGCTGCAGACGAGGGAAGGAAGAAGGCAGCCTCAGAGTCCGAGGAGGGCAGTGGGAGTAGGACCCCTGGCAGCGGTCAGCGAAGCCCCGCAGGGGAAGGGGACCGGCTCGCCATGGCGAACAGAGTGAGCTGTGAGCCCTCCTCTGCTCTGCCCGGCATGGCTGGGAGTGCCCGGTCTGCAGGGGCCCCGGTGGCCACCGCGACCCTCCACAGCCCAGGCCCTGTGATGTGCTACAGCAACGGGGCCCACACCAGCCAGAACCCTCCTCTACCCAGGACAGGGGGTGGCAGCCCCCCCCGGGCCCCCAGCAGTACCCAGCCTGAGGCCAGCAGGGCCGAGATGCCCCAGACGCCCCCAGGGCCTGGGGCTGGCACCAGCCCTGGCCCCCAAGCACCACTCACTGCTGGGGCTGGCGTCAACCCTGGGCCCGCGGCTCTGCTCTCTGATGGGGCTGGCATCAGCCCTGGCCCTGCAGCACCATTCACTGATGAGGCTGGTGCTAGCCCTGGCCCCACGACACCGTTGAGCCCAGAGGAGGCTGGGTCTGGCCCCGTGGTACCACTGACCCCCGAGGAGGCCAGGACCAGCCCCATGGCACTGCTGACTCCAGAGGAGGCCAGGTCAAACCCCAGGACACCACTGAGTCCAGAGGAAGCTGGATCCATCCCTACGGCACCGCTGACCCTCAAGGAAGCCACATGCAACCCCACAGCACCACTGACCCCAGGGAAGGCCAGCTCCAGCCCCATGGCACCGCTGACTCTGGGGGAGGTCCGGATGCTGGTGGAGCTCTTTTATCTGCCCTACCATCATGGACCACAGGCACAGCATCTCCTGGAGCACTTTCGATGGCTCCGGGCAAACATCCACAGTGTGGGGGTCCCAGCCACAGCACCTGATGCCTGTGGGGTAAGGCTGGTCCGAGCCCTGCTGCGGGACAGTGCCCATCATGGTTGCACTAATGCCCAGTCCTTCCACAGAGCACTCATTGGCATGACCGAGCCCAGTCCTTCCAGCTGCTCTGCACTCAGACGTGCCACCTGCACAGCCGCTTCGTCAGCAGCGCCGGGCGGGCGCTGCTCTATGACCTTCACCCCTACCTCTGGGACATCCGCAACATGCTGCTGGCCACCAGTGCCTTTGTCCTCTGGCTGGGTACGTGGCTGATGCCAGCCCCTGTGGCCCCATAGCGCGTATTCGCACGCTGGCCAAATCCGGCCGTGTTGAAGTGCAGGGGCCCCCAGATACTGTGGCACACCCCGGGCATCTGAAGCTTGTTCTGTGGTGATCCACTGTTTCCCTCCCTAAAGAGATGAAGGTGTCTGGGACCTCCCAGAGGTTTGGGGTCCCTGTGTCCAGCCAGAGGTGCCAGGGTCTCCCCTGGCAGCACACCTCCCCTTGACACTTTGCCTGCCGCTGACATGTGCTCCATGCCCACCACCTTGCCTCCCCTGCAGATGGCCATCTCCTCCGCGACCCGGACCCCAAGGGCACCTGGGGAAGCTGCTTTGGCTGTAAGTACTGGTGCTGCCCTGGCTCGCTAACTGGGGCCTTGGCTGCTGCCCTTCTGTCATCTCCAGCCCCACAGCAGCAGCCAGCACTTGCTGTCGGGCTGCCCTTTCCCACGCCCTGCCTGCTGAGCAGAGTGGGAATGGTCGCGGGAAGGCTGGCAGCCCTGTGTGCCCTGACACACCGAGGCAGGATGGGGCACCGCTGCTGGGGACAGAGCAGTCGTCAGAGCAGCTCTTCACCATCTCCCGCAGTCTGGAAGGAATGCCTATTTCTAGGGCATGGTTTCTCAGCCCTTTTCATCCAAGGACCCCTTAGCCTTTCTGGTAAAAGGGATCCATGGGCCGGTGGGACAGAGGAGAGGCTGGATTTTGAATGCCTGGGCATCACTTTGGGAGCCCCTGTTCCTTTGGTTAGAGTCCCCTGGTTGCTTTGTGGGCCTTGTGACCTCTTACAAACCAAGAACTGTTGCCAGATAACAGTCTGAGAGGGTCTCCGAGTCCAGCCTGGGACTATGGGATGGGGCCATGTGTCTTGAACCACTTCTGCAGGGAAGCAGGCACATGCAGGGCAAGTTCCCACAGGCGCTGCAGAGCCGCCTGGCCGGGCAGCAAAAGCAGCACGCTGCTCTCTGTGCCAGGAGCTGTGTTTTTACCTTACACCTCTCCTGGAGGCAAGATTGCACCTTCCCCCATTCCCTCACTTCCAGCCGTGTTGCGGAGGGTGTGCTGCTACCCCAATGCTTGTGGCTGGCTGCTCGAGCGCAGGCAAGGTCCCATCCCCGGGCTGTGCAGCTGTGCAGGCAGATTCTTGGAGCTGTGATCAGTGTGGATTGTGATGTGGCTGCGTGACGGAGGCTGCCCTCCCCCTGGCCCCGCGGGTTTTTGTTCACCTTGCACGTGTCTGTCTCCTGCTGCCTCCAGGGTGCCAGAGCATCACTGCCCCGATCCTGCTAGGGCAGGACGCTGAGCCCTGGGCGCGTCGTGGGGGCCTCTTTGGAGAGCTGCAGGTGAGAGCATGCCTGTATCTGTGGGGGCTGAAGGAGTCACTGGGAAGCCAGGATCCCAGCTGCTGCTCCTGGCTCTGCTGCTGGGTTGCTGCAAGCTTAGGAAGGCAGAGTGGCCCTGGGCTCGGTGCCTTGGCTGCAGCTCCTGAGATTTAGAGTGCCTCAGAGGGACCCTCCTCCTGCTGCCTCCAGGACCAGGTTTGGAGCCAGGACAACCTGCTCCTCGACGGGCTGTGTCTCTTCCAGGCACTGCTGCCCGTGGGGAACAGCTGCGACCTCTTCTACCACCCACCTCCGCTCTTCCCGTCCAGCCAGCTGTATCTCTTGCGCCCGCTGCTGCCCCCGGACAAGGTGAGAGCCACAGCCTGAAGAGGTGTCCCGCAGTGCTCAGCACAGAGCTCACCTTCGGAGGGTCTGTGCTGTACAGGCACTAATGAGATACGAGCCTGTCTGCTGCCCACCCTAAGGCTGAGCTGCGGTGCAGGTGGGAAGGGAGCTCTGGGCTCTGGCCTCTGCTCCTGGGGCAGGTCAGCTACGGCTATGCCCAGCAGTGTGTCAGCCCCCTGGGGCTGGAGAGTGGGTGTTGTGGCCAGCGGCCTCGGCAGGGACCACCACTCACCTCCCTGCGGCGAGGGCCCGGGCAGAGCCCTGCCTGGCAGCCAGCGGCAGAAGCCTGCTCAGCAGGGAGCAGCGGGCACAGCCACAGATCAGCTGGCACAGACGCCAGGTCACCAGCTTGTGAGAGCGATCTCCAGAGCACCCCCAGCGCTGATCTCCAGCGGTGGCCATGAGCAGATGCTAGGAAATATCCAGAACAGAACACATCTGGATGGCGACCTGCAGCCTTCATCAGCCTGCAGCTCTGGGCACTGCCTGAGCCTGTGGAGGTTCATCTCCAGATGAGACCCTTCTTCAAACGCTCACCCAGAGCAGAGGATGATTCCCCACTGGAGAGGCAGCAGCCTCTGTCAGCCGCGCCCCACCTGCTGCCAGTCCCCCACTATGTTTGACATCCCAGCAGTTGGATGGGGACGGGGAGGGAAAGGGAGAATTTGGAGAGGGGGACACACAGGTTAAACTGCTGCCAAATCCAGCAGAACCCAGGGCTCCCCATGTACGGCACAGTCTGCAGCAAACACCCTGCTCGCTCACCCAGCTGCCTCTCCCAGCTAAAAGAAATGCTAACACTGCAAATCCAGCCATCGTGGGCACAGCTGTACGTCCTTGCTAAATACAGCGCTCAGTGACGCACAGCTGCGGCGCTTGGAAACGACAAAGGAGGAGCGGCAAGCGCACCAGAGCAGATTATAATGCCAGACTGTGGCTGCCAGCAATTCCCATTGCAAGAGCTTGTTCTCAATTGCCTGTTGTCAGATTTCATCTGATCAGGCTAAACTTTAACATGCTGAATGTCTGTGTCCAGTGAAACTGAGAGAAAAGTCCAGCGAAGCACTTCAGCCCATTCTGGGAGCAGCGCTCGGAAGCGTGCCGTCCCGCCCTTGTCGTTTGGGGATCAGGGCAGCCTTGCCTTTGAGAAGCAATGCTTTTATCAGGGTGTCCTTTTCGCTGATCCTGTGAGAAGCAGCAAACTCAACTCTGACCAAGACAGGAAATTTTGGGATGTCCCGCTGTGCACATGCTCTGTGGAGACCCAAGTTTCAATTTTGGTGTCCTGCGGTTCTGGCTGATCTGCGCATGCTCCGTCTTGAGGCGAGCAGCGCTTCTTCAGCAGCTGCTGCTCTGGGATGTCCGAGTTGCCTGAGTGGAACGGCAATTTCTCATTTAGAAGTGTTGCTGTGCTGTGGCAACGAGCCTCAGAGGCCAGCAGAAGGTGGTGCACTGTGCATCACCCGGCACAGAGGCCGGTGCCCTAGGGCCCTTGGCTGTCTCTGGGCCAGGACATGCTGGAGGCCACAGCCCTGGTCACGGTCCCTCTTTATGGCCAACATGGGCAGCTGCTCGTACACCGTGCTGCTGCAGGGGCTGTGGCCGGGGCGGCAAGCAGCTGAGGGGCACTAGTGGGGCAGGGGGTGGGCAGGGCAGGCAGAGCCAGGGCTGAGGTGGATCTGGGTCTTCCAGGGAGAGCTTTACCAAATGTGCCGGGAGAGTCTGGACTGTGACCCCAAAGTTGCAGAGATCCTCGCGGTGCACCCCGATCTCCTCGGTGACAGGTGAGACGTGGTCCCTCTGGGGCAGGGAGGGCAGTCCCTGCGCTAATGTCCCCCTGGGTTGTGGCAGCCACCGTGCATCCAGCCTGGCTGCAGGGGGGCTGCAGTGGCTCCCCTTGGCTGAGGGCTTCTTCCAAAGGACGGTCCAGTGGGCGCTGGGTTGTTGTCCCACTGGGGCAGGAAGGAGGAGGCTGGCTGGTCTGAGCTTTCCCTGGGGCAGGCTCCGGGCAGCGGCTCAGCAGGGCTCCTGCTCTGGCTGGCAGGCTGCTGGGCAGCTTCCTGAGCCTGAGCCCCGAGTACACGTTTGTGCTGGAGGATGAGGGTGGTCCGTGCGGCTACGCAGCCGGAGCACTCTGCGCTGAAGGCTTCCTGCAAGAGCGAGACAGCAGCTGGCTGCCAGCCATACGGCACAAGTACCCCCGCGACCTGGGTGCAGGTGCCCCCGCTCTGGGACAGGTGAGGGGGCACCTGGAGCAGAGGGGAGCGGCTACGGGGGGATGGAGGGGGCTCCCTCACTTGTGTTTGTGCCCTGCAGGACGTCCTGGAGGAAGCACTGCTCTTCTTCCACGCAGAGCCACCGGCTGTGCCCCCGCCTGTGCTGCGGCGCTTCCCCTCCCTGGTGCAGCTGGGCACAGCCCCCCGCGTGCTGGACGTGGGGGCCAGCCGCAGCCTGGCCATCTGCCTGCTGAGCGCACTGCGGGCCAACGGTGAGCCAGACCTCCCCAGGCCAGCACAACCCCCCCCCGACTGCCCCCTTGCCTCTCCCAGACCGGGGACGGGCCCCAGCTGCGCCCCACCTCTCGGCGCAAGGCTGGGGTAGCGGTCGCGGGGGCTCCCTCCCCGCTCCCGCGCAGCCTGGCCGCAGCCCCCGGGCACCGCGCCCTCCCCCCGCACCAGGGCACACGTGGGCATCGCGCAGGCACCCAGTGCCAAAGGGCGGTGGAGACGCTGCCCCCCCTGAGGAGGGGGTCCCAGCCGCTGCCCCTCAGCCCCAGCACTGGGTTCCTGGAGGAGCCTGACCTCTCACCTCCCTCCCAGGGTCGCGAGGAGTGTTTTGCCAGGTCAGTGACGCTGATCGGCAGCAGCTGAGCTTCTACAGCAAGCTGGGCTTCGTCGCCCTGCCAGTGGCCTGGGGCAGCTCCCCCGGCACTCGGCTCCTGGGACGTCTCCTCTGAGGATGCTGCGCTGGGTGTGGGCACGGGGAGGCCGTGCCACGGGACAGGCTGACCCCCGTCCCGCGCAGCATCAGCCCGAGGGAGCGGGAGCAGAGAGGCACCTTGAGCAGGGCAGGTACACGTGATGGGAGGTGCATGAGGGACACAGCCGGTGAGCAGGATGTCACTGGGACGTGTGCAGGGCACCGGGCGGTGAGCATGACAGAGGTATTTCTGCCGTCTCAGGAGATTTGGGCATCAGCGCCCCTCCACTCCTTCCCCAGCTGCTCCTGCTTGCTGAGCACCTTCCTCCTTTGCTGGGGAGCCAGCAACCTCCCCAGGCTGCCTGCAGGCCCCCAGGCCTGGCAGGAGCCACATGGGCAGTATCTGGGGGTGGTCTCGGAGCATGGCACAGTGCATGGGCGCTAAGGGAGGGTCCCTGCCTCGCAGGCTGGCTGTCCTGCTCTCTCCATCCCGCGTGTGGCCCTAGGCTGGGCAGCCTGTGCTGGGGCTGGCTCTCGGTGCACCCAGGTGCTTCTCGTCTGTATGGACCAACCTGGTAGGGACACAGCGAGGCAGCTCCACCTCTGCTGCCCAGGGACTGAGGAAAGTGCTGTCCTTGACAATAAAGCATTTGCAGGGCTCTCATCAGGGTTTGTCTCTTGGGGGAAAGTGTTGGGGTACCAGGATGTCCCTCTCACACTCTCATGCCCGCCTTCCAGCCAGCCCTGTTTGTCTGCCTCACGTCGGCTGTTGTTACAGCCGGTCCCGTGTAACCTCAAACAAAGCAGCCCCCCGCACATCCGCCTCTCCAGCTGCGCTCCAGCCCTCCGTCTGCCCCTGCACCGCGCTCGGGGAAGGAGCTCCAGGCGCTGGCAGCGTCTACGCACAGCAAGGCTTCCCACGGCTCTGGAGGTCCCCAGGGCTATGACACCCCTGGGCACGGCTGCCTTGTGGGTCGGGGCTGCTGCACGTCCAGGACAGGCAGGATGGCCAAGGGGGGACATCTTCGGAGAAGTGCTGGGTGGGAGGGGTGGAAGGGGCAAACCGTCCCTGAAGTTTTCTCTTCCGTGCCCTCCGGAGCTGGCTGCCCCCCAGCCCCACGGGTGAGGAGGAGGCTGGGGCAGGGGCAGGGGTGACCAAGACAGCACAGGAGCTGGGGGGCTGGGGCAGCCCTGCCCGTCCCTGCCCCTTTGCGGGACTCTCTGGCTTGCCGTGCCCGGGGAGCCGCTCCAGTCCCTGTACCCCAGGCTGCCGCGGGTCACCCAGGCTGGACAGGGAGCTCGGTGGTCCCGGGATGGTGGGACCCAGTGCCCACAGCCACACGGGTGCGAGCGAGGCTCGGGGACCCTCCGGGGGGAGCGGGGAGGGCTGGGCTGTCCGGGGACAGCCCCCACGCAGCGGGCAGCCCCCCGTCGCCCCCGCAGCCCCCGAGGCTCCGTCCCAGGGGACCGGTGCCGGCCCTGCAGCGGAGCCCAGCCGGGGAGGGGGCCCTGGTGGGGCCGGCCCCATCCCGGGGCGGTGGGCCGGGGGCGCGGGGCTCGTATTCGTCGTAGCGGCTGCGGGGCCGGGCCGGGGCCCCTCGGCGTGGTCTGGGGCGGCGGGGCAGCATGGGCCGGCCCCGGACACTCGGGCACAGCGCGGGGCGGGCCGGGGCGGAGAGAGGCGGCACGGCTGGGCTCGGCACGGCACGGCACGGCACTCGGCTGGACGCTCTCGCTCGGCGCTGCCGGAGCCGCGCAGCCCGCGGGGACGAGAGGTACCGCCCCGGGCAGCCGAGCGGGACCGGCCCCAGCGCCGGCGGGGAGCGCGGCTCGGGCCGGCGCGGCAGCGTCCCGGGAGCGGCGCGGTGGGGTGCGAGCAGCCGGGCGCGGGGGCTGTCGGGCGGGGGTGGCCGCGCCGCGGGGCTGGAGGGGCGGCGCCGCGCGGGTGCGTGAGGAGCGGCGGCGCGGGGCTGGCGGGGCTCGGGGCGGGCGCGGAGCGGAGCCGGGTGCGGGGGGCCGCGTGTCTCGGGGAGGCCGTTGTGCTGGGGCCGGGAGGGGCTGCGTGAGCGTGCAGGGGGCCCGGTGTCACCGCCCCAAGGCCCTGGCTGTCAGAGCTGCGGGGTGCTGGTGGCGCGGGCTCCGGCTTTCCGCGGGTGTCGCGGGGTGCCCGGGGTTTGCTGCGGAAAGCTCGCGATGTGCGCTCTGCCCCCAGCACCGTGGGCTGGGCAGTCGTGTCGAGCCGTTACCGGTGCCGCGTGTCCCGGTGCGGGGTGAGAGGGCGCGGGCAGCGTGCGTGTCCCGCGTGCTCGATGGGAAGGGGCACCCGGCAGACTCCGCGGGTTTGGGGGGTGCCACGTCGGGGCTGTGCAGCCACAGCGCATCCCCGAGTGTGCTCTGTGCAGGCTTCAGGCGGCTTGTTTGCCGAGCTGCGGTTTACAAAGGCCGGTGGGGACTCAGGATTTCCATGAAAATGGAGTCTGCTGTAGCCCTTGGAAGAGAGGATGCATGAAAGGATGTGAGGTTTGAGGGCTGAGGGGTTCCGGGGGAGATTCCTTCTTCACTGCTGGCCCTGCATCTTCCCAGCTGCTCTGTGGAGGAGCAGGCAGGCCGCTGAGCAGGTCACCTGCCTCCCAGCAGCTCCAGGCAGGCTGCCTTTGCTCGGGCACACCTGGGCCCTCAGACCCACCGGGCTGCCAGGACAGCGTGGCTGATGCGTGTTCTTCCGGGGTCTTTTCCTCCCGCCTGCAGCTGGTTCGCCCCAGGGCTGCCCCTCCAGAGCAGAGGCAGAGCCCTGGCAGAGCTGAGGACCTTGCTGTGTCCTGGGAAAACTGGGTGGTGGTAGGAGCTGCAAAGAGCTGTATTGTGGCCTGCCCTAGCTTAGAGAGTGACAGCAGGACAGAGGGACGTCAGGTAGCCCAGTGGGGCTGGACCCGGAGTCAGCAGGGGAAGGAAAGCACAGCCCCAGTGTGCACTCCGTGCTCCACCCCAGCTGACAGCCTCGGGAGCTGAGGTCTGCTGTCCGCAGCAGTGTCCCTGTCGCTGCCCGGGATGGGGGCACGCAGCGAGATGGCGTGGACAGGCACTCTGCCTTCTGGGTGTGAGGGGCAGTGAGCTCCTAGCCACCGGGAGGTGTCGGGAGGCATCACCAAGCCTGCCAGAGTGGCCAGCTCCTCTGGTGGCCCTGGGCTGCTCCCGGTGCTTCTGGGACCAGTTCAGCTTCAGAGCCCTGCTGCCCTCTAGACCTTGGCTGTGCCCACTCCGATCCCATGCCGTCCTTGCAGACAGGGAGCTGGCTGGTCCTGGCCCAAACAGGGTGGGAATGTCGGGGCTCCCCCAGCTCAAGCACACACACTTCCCAGTGCTGCTGGGAAGCAGGAAGAGCGAAGCAGGCCCATCTAGGCAGCTGGGATTGCGAAAGGGCCAGTGATGGACTGCGTGTGCTGGTGCTCTGGGGAGAAGGGGAGGGATGGAGCCCAGCGCCTGAAGCCATGGGACCCACCAGACCTTCTTGTCCCCCCGGTGCCGGAGACGCAACCCTCCACTCTCAGGGATGTCCTGGTGTGGGCCTCAGCATTGTGACCGTGTCACCCCTCAGTCTTCCCAAGGAAGGATAAACAGAGGGAGCTTCTTCCTCCTTCTGCTGGCAAGCTTCCCAGTTCTTCAGTCGCTTGTGCTGCTCTTTTCCGAGTCCTTCAGTTGTCAGTGTCCGAGTTGCTCCATGCCCCTGTGCATGTCTCCAAGGCCACTGCTGAGAGTGTGTTCCTGGGGCTCCGGCCATGGCCTGGCCCGTCTCTGCTGCTGCATCCTGGGATGTTGTCCTCGTGCCGCAAGGATGCCCTGCGCTTGGTTCCCCTAATGCATGCTGACCAAACGTGTCGACTTGCCGGGGGCCCCAGTTCATCGCGAGCTGCCCCTTCCCCAAGTCTGTTTGCCATTTACCGGGGTTTCGCTGCAGTGGATCGGTGTCCCTCTACATGCCCAGTGGGTGCCAAATGGCACATCAGATTTGAACAGTTCTTGTGAGCCAGCAGCCCCCGCTGGGCTTCAGGCACCCCTTGTCGGCACCGCTTACCCCCACCAGCACAGCTGAGCCCCTCCAAGAGGCTCAGCCCCTGTGCAAGACACAGTCAGGGGAGCGGAGGGATGGTGGGGGCAGCGCCTGGCCTGGAGGGCTGCAAGCCCTGCCAGGGTGGTTCTGTCCCGGGAGGGCGCAGGAGCCCCCGTTTCCACTGGGAAAGGCAGAGCCAGTGGGGCTGGTGTGCGAGCAGATCGAGCAGTGCCATGGCTCCTGCCGCTCTCTCTGCACTGAAGGCTCCCTGCGCCCACGCCGGGCTCAGCAGCGTGGGGCTGAGGCCAGGGGAGCCCTGGGATTTCAGGGCTCTCGGTTGCACCCCCGCCAGCACCAGCTGCACTGTGGGCTGGGAGGTGGCTTGGGGCCCTGCACGCGCCCGGCCGGGACATTCCTGAGGTTTCCTGGGCAGTGACGAGGACCTGGGCTGCTCTCTGGCTCCCATGCCCGGCGTTTGCTCAAGGCCAGCCTGTCCTCCCAAGCCCTTTCCACTTGCAGTGCGAGCGCTGCTGTGTGTCTGAGCCCACGCGCGCTGGGGCAGGCACGTTCAGCGTGGCACGGCACGGCACAGGCTGGCCAGCAGCTCTGGCAGGAGCCCCAGTCCGAGAGGCGACCGTCCCTGGCTGGGGTGGGTGGCTGGTGGCAGGATGGCCTGGAGCAGGCGAGGCTGGGCAGGACTGTGCCTGGCTCCAGCCCAAGACGTGTGCCGGCAGCAGCCAGGGGACATGCCTGGACACCTCGTCCCTGTCCCAGGCCATTCCCAGGCCCCTGCGCTTCCCACAGGTGCTGACTGGCCGCTCCCAGGCTGTCTGCACCTCTGCCTTTTTTGCTCTCAGCAGTTGCTGCAGATTGGTGGTCCTCTGAAGCACCAGCCCTCACTTTCCCACTGTACAGCTAGTGGCACTGGCTGTGGCCCCTGTGGGACCCTTGCTCTCGGCAGGAATGGCCCGTGGAGGCTGGGCAAAGGGGTGCACCTTCCCCTGGCTGGAGGTGGGAAGGAGATGGGAAATCCCCCTTGGGACTCTTGTGCTGGGTGATGAGCCCCTCCAGGGTGGAGGGATGCCCCCCGGGTCATCTGTCCCAGCCAGAGAGCCCCAGCCCCAGCACAGATCTCACGCCCTCCTGCCATGCCAGCCGGCAGGACTGCGGTCCCGTAAGGCGGTGTCAGGGCTGGCCCTCCAGCTGGAGGGAAGGGGCCCCAGGCTGAAACCAGGAGATGCTGCGCATGAATCGGCGCCGTCTGCCAGCCTGCAAAGCTGTGCCGCGGCTCCCCGGGACAGCCCCGCAGGGCTGGGGGTGGGCGTCCCGGCCGGGAGCAGCAGGCAGGACTGGGAGCAAAGCCTGCCAGTGGAGTGGGAAGTCGGGCAGCATCACATGGCTGGAGAAGAGCAAATGCACTGCTTGCGTTTCAGAAAATGGAAAAAGTGATCTGGACAATGAGAGCCCTGTTAGCCTGACCTCCCTGGCACGTGGCCTCCGAGCACGTTTGGAGAGGGAGATAGTACAGAAATAGGGAAACAGGTCCTGCCATGCCATAGGGAGTGCACCTGGCCAGCTTGACACCCAGGCTGGGTGCAGGGAGTGCTGCTGGCCCGAGCAGATCTCAACAGGACATTGACTGGGAAAGTCCGAGACGAATGGCAGGAGCTGAGGAACAGCTGAGCTGCGAGGGCAGAGGAGGTGCAGTGGGGACAAGGGATGCTGGAGCCTGAGCAGAGGAAAGCTGTGACCCAGGAGAAGAGTGCTGAGGGTGGCAGCGAGCTGAGGATAATGCAGAAATGGACAGCGGAAGTTTGAGCAGGTTCAGAAGCAACTGAAGGACTGTGAGGAAGAGAAACCCGCAGGGAGCTTTTAAATGCAGCGGCAGAGGTAGCTGAGCTGGGGATGACAGAGCAGAACATCAGCGGGACATTGCTGTCCTGTCCCAGGGCATGTCCTGCCGCTGCTGCAGGGGTTGGGGTCCTGAGCTGGGGGACGTTTGTCGTGGCCTCACACAGCTGAACGGCTCTCATCCCAGCCACCACGGTGTCAGGACATGGGGGCTCTCCTAGCATCAGCTCTTTTGGCTGCGCCCCACACCCAGCTGGACGTGAGGCCAGGCACTCATTGGCAGGGCTGTGAGACCGCAGGCATGTGTGGGGCTGCCCCACATCGCTGCAGGGCTGGGGCTGAGACCTTGCGTCAAGCCAAGCGGTCCGACTGGCACTGGTGATTTCGGTGATCCTGTGCAGACGGAGCGTACCAGATCTGGGGGTCACACTGCTGGGGCTCGGTGGGGACTGGGGCTCGGTGGGGACTGGGGCTCAGTGGGGACTTCGTGCTTTGCTGCACAAAGCCCAAGCACTTTCTCAGGTGCTGGTCTCTGGTCCTTCGTGCTTTGTTCCTAAATGCACAGGATTAACTGTTCCTTGTCGCCAAGGATGTAGGCTACATGATGCTGTTTTACCAGGCTGTCCTGGTCTGTCGCCATCACAGTTTTCCACTCTGCCCCCCCATTTCTGTCCTTACAGGCTGTACTGGGAGAGGACTTTTTTCCTCCTCCAGACACGGTTTTGCTTTGAAAAGCACGTGATCCTCACCAAATCGCCCACTGAATGGTGACTTCCCCATTGTAACCACATTTTAGATCCAGCAGGTAACCAGTTTTAATCCACTTAGTAGAAGGTGCACTGATTTTGTTGAGTGCTAATTATTCATTAAAAGGTGGTGCCAGATGAATTGAATGCCTTCTAGTCTCAGCCTGTTATATCAACACAGTTACTCCGATTAACCAAACCTGTGATCTCATAAAAGGTCACACCAGCTTTCTGACACGGGTATTTCTGCAGAACTGTGGAGACTGGCATTAATTGTGCTGCTGTCTCTCAGCGTTGCGCTGACCCTGTTGCAAAACAGCCTGGAGCCCGCCCGCAGTCGCATCAGCAGAGATGGTCGCACTGGTTCAGTGCGAGCGCGGGGGAAGCGGCAGTCCGTGTGCGCACGCAGATGTCGCAGGCTCCCACGGTGTGTTCAGTTGGCGCTGAGAGGGCCCAAACTTCTGTGTCGTACGCAGAGTGGTATAGCTCTGAGGATGCTTAATTTGGGCAGGCGGGGTGTCCCCTTGGTGCCCGGTGGGCGGGATAAGAAATGTTTTATTACTGCTGTGAGATGCTAAACCCATCCCCGCACTGCTTTCCAGACAGAGATGTGGATGGAGTGTTCCTGCCCTGCCTGCCCCCGGCGAGCCCAGAGCCCCCTTCCCCGATGCGCTGCGGGGCTGCAGTGGCCCTTTGTGCCCACCCCCTCCTTCCTCGCCGTAACAGGCTGATTAAAGGGCTCAGCAAAGTGTTTCCCTGCTGCCTGCCCGCAAATATGCTTCCTGCTGGGCTTTGTTTTGTTCTGGCAGCGCCAAAGCAGGAGCTGAGGTGTGAGGAGCCTGGAGCCAGCTCCCACCAGCCCCGGGGCTCGCAGGCTGCCCTGGCCGGGGCGCGTTCCAGCCGGCTGGTCTCCATCGGCACTGCCGTGTCCTCCTTGCCCCAGGGCCGGACCGTGCTGATGTGATTGCCCCGAGGGGGTTGGTGATGTTTCGCTTTGGCCTGGACGGGTGGTGTTGGTCCTTGTGACCCCTCACCCTCTCTCCCTGAGCGTCTCGAAGGGCACCAGCTGCCCATCCCGAGGAGCTCGCTGCCCTTGGTGGCATCTCCGATGTGGCGTATGCCCAAAGGGGCGGGCAGCAAGGCTGGGCCCCTTCAGGGGTTTCTGTGGTGCGATGGGCCCAGAAGAGGGGCTGTGTCTGGGCACCATCCTGGTTCGTCCTTGCCCTGGGTCCAGGAGGCGTTCCCGGAGGTTGGAGGGGTGACCTGGCCCCCATCATCTGGAAAAATGAACAGAGCAGGAATGGGCCAGTTCTTGCTAGCGGAGCCTCTGCAGAAACCCTGCCCCAGTGGCTGGCAGGGTGGTGGGCTGTGCTGGGCACCGGACTGACGGCGAGACGATGGAGAGGCTGTGCTGTCTGGGCAGGGACTGCCTGGCCCCTTTGTTCTGTGAGGACCGCCTTCCCAAAGCCACTGCAGGCACCCTGCTGTCACCCCACAGTGCCCAGAGGCCAGGAGCAAAGGGGCAACACGTGGACGGGGCTAATTAGTCCAGGGAAAGGGGCTCCTGCAGCGTCGTCCCCGAGAGTGCCCCGGTACACCCCCACAATCCCACCAAACTGGCATGTTGGCAGCGAGCCGTGAGTGGCCGTGAAGGCTCGCAGGGACGCGTGCTGGCTCGGGAAGGGCGCTGGCACCTTGGGGAGGGTCCCTGCGGCACAGCCCCACGCTGGGAGCATGTGGGGTCTGCATTTGTTTTCCTTCCTCTGTAACCCTGTGGCTAAATGCTGGAGTCGTCCATCACCCCTGCGTAGGGACAAGCCAGATCTCATTTTTAACGTTGCCTGATGCCAAGCAGAATCGGTGTGAGTGCGGTGTGCAGGGTCTGCTCTCAGGCCGGGGGGTGTAGGGCACAGAAACCTATTTCTGGTGCGCCTGTCCCGAGGGGCTCCCAGGTTTGGGCTGTGCGTCCCCCCCTGTGGAGGGGCTGGCTGGAAGGGTGGCAGAGGCTGCGGTGGCAGGAGCCAGGCGGGTCGCCGTGCTGGGCGAGCATCGCAGCTTTGCCATCAAACGCGCGGGGAACGCAGGCTGGAGCAGGGCTGACGCTGCAGGCGCAGAAATGCTGCTCCTGGGCTGCCACAGCACCTGTGGGGTTAAAGTAGTCCCCGAGGGGTAAATGGCATCGTGCTGGAAGGCGGCTCACAGAGAAGGGTTTTCACCATTGTTTGCTGATGGGGCTGGTGCAGGAATGCTACCTCTCCCGCAGGTATTCAGGGAGCGCAGATGTTATTGGAGTGCCGGAGAAATGCCGCATGGAGAGGAATGCGAAAGGCTCTGGCTGCCTTGCTCCTCGCGGCCAGCAGCCCCTCACGGCCGGCAGCCCCTGCACTGCTCTGCCCCTGGCAGACCAAGCTCCTGGACGGGGCAGCCGGGCTTTCCCCGAGCCCTGGTCCGGTTCCAGCTCTCTCTGCTAGGGCGGCCGATCCCCTCCTTGCTGTCTGACTCTGCTGGGGGACACACACACCCCTTCGCCCATCTGCCTCACGGCCCTTTGGCGCAGGAGATGCGACCAGCGGCATGGTGGGATTTCGGTCGTGGCCGTTCACAGAGGGGTGCAAGGTGTCGCGGAGGCGCCGGGCAGAGCCCCGGGCGGTGCAGCCCTGGAGCAGGTGCAGGGGGCTGCGTGCGGGAGGCGCTGGGCGGGCAGCGAGAGTGGGGTGGCTGCGGCCACGGACCGACGAGACGCGTGGGCATGCTGGTGCTGAGCGGAGCTGCGTGTGAGCAGGGCGTTTAACCAGGACGGGTCTGCATCAGGGGACAGTGTTTTGGCACAGCTCGTCCATCCCGCGTGCCCTGACCCTTTCTGCCCTTGCAGAGCCAAGCTGCCATGGGAAGCTGCGGCGCGTGGGCATGGCGGGAGCTGCTGGTGCTGCTGGGCAGTGTGTGGCTGTGGGTGGGCAGCGCCCAGCCCACCCCTCCAGGCCCCACGCACAGCCCCGGACCCCAGCTGAAGTTTCGCCTGGCTGGCTACCCACGCAAGCACAACGAGGGCCGGGTCGAGGTCTTCTACAATGAAGAGTGGGGCACCATCTGCGACGACGACTTCACGCTGGCCAACGCGCATGTGCTGTGCCGGCATCTCGGCTTTGTGGCTGCCACTGGCTGGGCTCACAGCGCCAAGTACGGCAAAGGCGTCGGTAAGAGAGGGGCGGTGGGTGCAGCCCCCCATGGTGTGTGGGCTGGGGCCAGCCTGCCTGTGGCTGCACGTCGGCCCGCTACCGTGGGGCAGTGTGTGTGGCGCAGCGGGTTTGTGTGCGCTGCTGGCGGGGTGGAGGGGCAGGGGCAGGCAGTCTTGTGGCTGCCGAGTGCCCGGCAGAGTGTGTGTGCACGTGTGTGTGCACAAGCGGGCAGGGAAACCGCGTGTTTGCGTGTGAGCTGCTGCGCGTGTACCCAGGACATGGGGCGGCTGCAGGCACGCACTGCAGCAGCGGGGCTGCGCGTGCTCGGGGGTGCAGGGGGCTGCAGGTCCGGGCTGGTGTGGGCGTACGGTGCAGAGGTGTCGCGGGCTGTGCTGCAGGTGAGGTGCTGTACAGACCCCGGGGTGCACGTTATTTGGGGGCTTTATGTCTGGCAGAGCAGCCCCCTGGGGAGGTGGGCACTCCACACCCGCAGATCCCCCGCCCAGGGCCTTACTCTTGGCGTTTTGCTGGCCTCAGCTGTGTGCGGCAGGAGGGCTGCCCCAGCCCAGCACCCACGCTCTTGCCGTACGCCTGCGTGGTCCCTGGCCGTGCCCCACGGGCCCCTTCCCTGCTGCCGGGGGGTGCTGCATGGGCTTGGCTCCCGCTCATCCGTGTCCCTGGTGTCTGGCAGGGCGGATCTGGCTGGACAACGTGAATTGTGCTGGAGGCGAGAAGAGCATTGGGGACTGCAAACACCGGGGCTGGGGGAACAGTGACTGCAGCCATGAGGAAGATGCAGGTGTCATCTGCAAAGATGAGCGCATCCCAGGCTTCAAGGACTCCAACGTCATCGAGGTGAGGAACCCCGCGGGACCCGCAGTGCCCCTGAGTCGCCTGAGCACCCATTTCCCCGGGGCGCACCCAGCCCAACCCAGCTCTGGGAGCAGTTGGCACCGCAGCGGGCAGCCCTGCAGCAGGCACGTCCCTCCCTGCCCGGCATGCGAGAGCAGTGCTGCCACAGCCTCCTCCAAGCATCCCGAGCTGCCGCTTCCCTCAGCAGCTTCCATGGGCCACAGGGTCTGTCTCACACCTCTGCAATCTGTTTTCTTCTTTCTCCTGCCTACCAGGGACCCTTGGTCCCAGACCTGCTCCCCCATGCCACATTCCTCCGGCACGCTTGGCCTCTCCCTCCCTCCCTCTCTGCCAGGCTCTCTGTTTCTCAGACCAGCTCTCGTGGCTGCCCTTCTCTTCCCGGCTGAGGCCCTGCTCCCCCCCAGCCACAGTGCCTGCACAGGACGAGGCTCCGCAGGGATGTGGCTTGGGTGTGGGGACATGGTACAGCTCCGGGCGCGGGACAGCACGGCTCCTGCGAGGCGAGGGGGGCTGGGGCCACGTCCTGCGGACTCTGCCCCACGCCCTGGCACCCCGTGCTGCTGTCCTGCTCTGGGTGGGTGCCTGGGCATGGGGGGGTCTGGGCACCCTGCAGGTGCAGGACCCTCAGGTGACGGGATTGCGGTGCTGGGTCACCCGGCTGTGTGCCCAGGAGATGCACCTGGGGGGGACAGGGGGCTCTGGCTGCACAGGGCCATCAGATGTGGCCTGAGAGATGCAGGACCTGGTTGTTCCTGTACCCACTGGGGACTGGGGACCCCATCTCCTGCGGGTGCCTGCATCCTCGGGGCATCCCTGGGAAAGGGCTGGCAGGGAGCCGGGGCGGCGGGGTGCAGTGCAAGCCTGGGCTGACCTGTGCCCTGCAGACTGAGCAGAGCCATGTGGAGGAGGTGCGCCTGCGGCCAGCGGTGTCCGGGGCTCGGCGGCAGCTGCCGGTGACGGAGGGCATCGTGGAGGTGCGCTACAAGGACGGCTGGGCGCAGATCTGCGACGAGGGCTGGAGCAGCCAGAACAGCCGCGTCATCTGCGGCATGATGGGCTTCCCTGCCGAGAAGAAGATCAACAGGAACTTCTACAAGTGAGTGGGGCTGGCAGAGAGCCCGCAGGACTGGAGTGTCAGAGCAGAGCTGGGGGCATGGGGCTGGAGCGGAGGTGGGGACAGTGCCAGGGGCACGGGGCAGTGCTGGGGGGACAGCAGGGGACCGTGCTGTTGGGCATCACGGCTCCCCAGCATCCCTCCCATCCCATCCTAGCCCCAGCTGGCCGTACGGGTACTCACTGACCAAGCCATGGTCTTGGCATGGCTGGGGGGCTGTGGTCACCCACCTGCCCCGTGCGCTACTGGAGGGGCTGCTCCGAGAGGGCAGCTTTTGCTCGCTGGCAGTGGTGCACCTCCATGTTTCCCTCCGGTGCGGAGTGTGGGGGTCTCTGTCCGAGGGGAGGGGTGCAGCCAGGCCAGGCAGGGATGCTCCAGCAGCACCATGGCCCAAGCAAGGGGCCCAGGGCATTGGCATGGACACGCTGCCCACAACGTGGTGCCAGCACGGTGCCCGGTGCTGCACGTGCCCCTGACCGGGCAGCGCGGTGTTGCTCCCGCAGGCGGCTGAAGCGCGCAGCCAGGACGAAGGGCCGGAGCCTGCGGCCAGGCAGCAGGTAAGGGGCCAGGGCGCCCCATCTGCTGAGCCCTTGGCAGAGCTGGGCTGTCCAGCCCCACCGGTCGCTGCCGTCGGAACGGATCCTGGCGCAGATGGATCTGGACGGCAGAGACTGAGGGCCTGGGCTGTGCTGGGGAGGCAGGATGAACCCCACCCCAGTGGGATCTGCTCGTGCGTGCTGGGGTCCCCCGTGCTCCTCTAGAGACAACCCTTCTCCCAGGCCGGCTGTGCCTCAGGCAGAGCAACCCCCGTCCCGCGCACCAGGCAGGAGTCCTGGCACGGGGTCGGGGTCTGCAGCACAGACCCACTGTGGGCAGGATCCCCTGGGACGCACGGAGAGGGCTGCGGCGTCCGTGCTGTGGCCCCATGGGGACCTGGAGGCCTCGGAGCAGAGCTGTCTCTCCTGGCAGACAGGGAGGGAGGGCTGTGGAAATGGGCTGCTTTCTGCAGAAAGTAGTGGTGGGGAGGCTGGAAAAGCTGCATACCCCTCCATTCCACGCAGGGTGGGCTGGCGCAGGCGTGAGCACGCTTGCTCAGCAGTGCTGGCCGTGCTGGTCGCAGGGTGATGAGCATGGCAGTGCCAGCCGTGCTGGTCACCAGTGTGATGGGCACGGCGGTGCGGCCGGTCGTGTCCCGCGTGCTGCGTCGGCTCGGGATCTCTTGCACCCTCTGCCCATTCGCTCTTGCTGCCCTTCTGCCAGTCCCAAGGGGTCGTCTGGCTCCCCTTTCCCTCCGTCCCTGAATCCTGGTGCCAGATTTGGTGGTGGGCACGGCAAGCCGGAGCCCATTGCCTCTGGGCTATGGGATGGCGTCTCCCATGAGCCCACTGCCACATGGAGACGTCGCTCTGTCCGCAGCACACGGCCTGGCCCTGCTCCCACCGCCGTCCCTGGTGCCGAAGGTGCCCCATGCTTCGGAGCCGTTGCGAGCTCTTCGTTGTAACGCTTCCCAGCTTTGTGTCCCCACAGCGTCCTCGCCAGCTCCTGCAGCCGTGCTGCGCTGGTGGTGGGAATACAGGCAGGGTCAGCCCGCAGGGTCCCCTCAGCCCCCCACCCGCAGGTCACCCTCACTGTGCTGTGTTTGTCTGGTTTGGTGCCGGCTGCCCCTTTCCCGTGAACGGGTATTTCTCCCGCAGGACTGGGTGGAATGCTTTGTGAAGGCCATGGAGCTGTGGTCTGCCCGGAGCAGGAGCTGTCTCCTGAAAGCCACACGCTGCTTTGCTGGGGCGGATCAGTTTGGGGCTGCACGGCTGCAGTCTTACGTAGGGGCAGAGGCTAATCCGGGCTGGGAGGGACCTCGGGGCGTCCTGACCGAACCCCCACGTGGAGCAGGGCCAGCTGTGGGTCAGCCCAGGACTTCATGCAGTTGGCTTTTGGAAACCTCCAAGGATGGAGATCCCACAGCCTTGTGGCCTCTGCTGCAGCGCTGAACAGCTCTCATGGGGAAAAGGTTTTCCTCACACCGAGTCCGAACCTCACGTTGCAGTCACGCCTGTTTTCTCTCGCGCTCTTCCTTCCCACGGCTGGAAGAGCCGGGCGCTGGCTCCCTGACAGCCCCTTGCAGGGGCAGGTGGGCTGCTGCTGGAGCCCCCTGAAGCCATCTCAGCCCAGGCTGGAGCAGCCCTGCACCCCTCCGTCTCTCCTCCAGCGCCAGCTGTCTCGGTGGCTGTCCCCAGGGCCCACACAGCTTAGCTGATATCTTTCTTGTACTGGGGACCCAGAACGGGGTGCAGGGTCAAGATGTGGTTTCAGGCCAAGTGCAAGGTCCTGCACATGGGCTGGGGCAAGCCCAGGCACAAATCCAGGCTGGGCGGAGAATGGATGGAGGGCAGCCCTGAGGAGAAGGACGTGAGGGTGCTGGTGGGCGACAAGCTCAACATGAGCTGGCAATGTGCGCTTCTTGCAGCCTGGAAAGCCAACGGCATCCTCGGCTGCATCTCCAGCAGTGTGGCCAGCAGGTTGAGGGAGGGGATTCTGCCCCTGTGCTCTGCTTTGGTGAGACCCCCCTGCAGCGCTGCATCCAGCTCTGGAGCCCCAGATAACAGAAGGACATGGACCAGTTGGAGAGGGTCCAGAGGAGGCCACGCAGATGATCAGAGGGCTGGAGCACCTTTCCTGTGAGGCCAGGCTGAGAGAGCTGGGGCTGTTCAGCCTGGAGAAGAGAGGGCTCTGGAGAGATTTTAGAGTGGCCTTCCAGTACCTAAAGGGGGCTGATAAGAAAGATGAGGAGAAACTCTTTAGCAGGGCCTGTTGTGACAGGACAAGAGGTAATGGTTTTAAAACAGAAGGTAGATCTAGGCTAGATATTAGGAAGACATTTTTTACACTGAGGGTGGTGGCACACTGTCCCAGGGTGCCCAGAGAGGCGGTGGATGCCCCATCCCTGGAAACATTCCAGGCCAGGTTGGCCGGGGCTCTGAGCAGCCTGATCCGGTTGGAGATGTCCCTGCTCCTGGCAGGGGGGTTGGAGTAGATGGACTTTACAGGTCCCTTCCCACCCAAACCCTTCTGTGATTCTGTGAGTGCGAATGGGCACTGGTGTCCCCTCCTGGGCTGCCTCCTCTCCATGTGCCCGGGGCGCTCCGCTCGCTGGCAGCGGGTCCTTGCAGGCCTGCAGCGAGCGTCACCATGTCCTGGGGCGCTGGGGACAGCGCTCGCCGCCCGCGCCGCTTGCTTGGTGCTGTGCTTGCTGTGCGTCCTGCTCTCCTTGGAGCGTGGCGCGGCGATGTTGCCTGGTGTCTGGAGGAGGACGTGGGCACACCTCGCTTGTACCTGGCAGATCAAATCCTTGCTGCTGCTGTTTGATCTGCTGTGTGACAAGGCAGCACGGGATGTTGCCGCATCCGGCACAGTTTCCTGGTGGGATGTGGGCAGGAAACTGCATCATTGCTGTGGAGGGAAGCCGATGATGCTGTCGCACCCGTGTGTGACACGAAGGGGACATGCATGAGTCTCCCTGCCAGGCCAGTGTGCCCAGTTCAGCCTCCAGTGAAAGTCGGGGCAGGCTGAGGTCGCCGTGTCGCTGCAGCCGGTGGAGGTGGCAGCCCGAGGCCGTGGGCTCCTTGACGGTTGTTTTCTGTTTTCCAGGCTGGCCTCCAAATCTCAGCCTAAACAAAAGCGCAGGGAGGACATAGGGTCCAAGAAGAGGTAAATGGCTCCAGTGGGGAGCCAGAGTGCCAGGAGCCCCGCTCAGTTCCGCCGGAGCTGCGCGTGTCCCCGTGCCATGGGGACGTGGGGCAGGCGCAGCGTGTCTCTCCCGGGGGACAGCGAGGGGCACGGACAGCGGGTGCGGCCGCAGGCAGGGTGGCCATCGACACCGCCGCCGCCGGCTGACCGTGCTGGTCGTGTCTCAGGGCTCCTCTCTCCTTGCAGGCTCTTCACGGAGCGGCAGCAGCTCAGCTACCGCCTGCACTCCGTGTCCTGCACCGGGACGGAGATGCACCTCTCCATGTGTGCCTTCGAGTTCTACCGGGGCAACGCCTCGGCCGCCTGCGGGGCCGGCATGCCCGCCGTCGTCAGCTGCGTGCCCGGGCCCCTCTTCGCCACTGGCAGTGCCCACAAGAGGAAGCAGCGCCAGCAGCAGCCGGCTCAGGTGAGCCTCGCGGGGAGGGGGCCAAGTCCTGCAGTGGCCCACAGCTGGCTGCTGCCCCGCTGCAGCGCTCTGTCCCCCGGGCCGCACCCGAGAGCGGGTGTGCGGGTCCGTGGGTGCCCAACTCGTGGAGCAGGAGCTGGGGATGGTGTCCCGCCCCGGCACATCCCTGGAGTCATGGCCAGCAAGCTCTGCGCTGCGCTGTGCTGTGCCACGCCATGCCGTGCCGCGTGCCACGCCGTGCCATGCAGCACCGTGCTGTCCCGGACCCAGCCCTGACGTGCGGTCCTGCAGGCGCGGATCCGGCTGAAGGGTGGCGCGAAGATCGGCGAGGGCCGAGTCGAGGTGCTCAGGAGCAGCGAGTGGGGCACGATCTGCGACGACCGCTGGAACCTGCTGTCAGCCAGCGTGGTGTGCCGCGAGCTGGGCTTCGGCAGCGCCAAGGAGGCCCTCACCGGGGCACGCATGGGCCAAGGTGAGGGCTGGGGCGGAGGGGCCGACATCGCCCTCCTGGGCCTGCAGACAAGGCACTTGTCCAGGTGTAGATCTCCGGTGGGCTGCGGGGAGCTGCGGCCAGGCTTGTCCTGTGGGCTGCTGGCAGCACGTGGTGCAGGGCTGCCCTGAGCACCCAGCAGCACCGCGGCCATCGCCGTGCTGCCCTGTGCAGCAGCCGTGGGCTCCCTCGATGTGTGCCGAGGAGCAAGGGCAGCCATGGGGACAGGGTGGCCATGGCGTTCCTGTGTCAGCGGGCCCTGAGCGCTGCTCTCCCCGCCGGCAGGGACGGGGCCCATCCACCTGAACGAGGTGCAGTGCCTGGGCACCGAGAAGTCCCTCTGGAGCTGCCCCTTCAAGAACATCACGCAGGAGGACTGCAAGCACACGGAGGATGCAGCCGTCCGCTGCAACATCCCCTACATGGGCTACGAGAACCTGGTGCGCACCGCAGGCGGCTGCCAGCACCCGTGGGGCCGCGGTGCCCGGTGGCTCCTGGTATTGGGGCCCCCGGCGCGGGGTGCTGGGGGAGGGCCCCCGGGACCTGCTGTAGGATGGCCCGTCGTCCCTCCCGTACACCCCATTGTGCCCCACACATTTCCCCCTGCCTGAGGCAAGGGCTGCCCTGGGGGGATTGGGTATTTTGGGAGTGGGAGTCCCAAGCTGCCCTTGTGAGGAGAGGGGCGGGAGGGAGGCCACGGGGGGCTCTGGGCACCCTGTGGGCCCCGCAGTGTGGGGTGGTGTGGGGCAGCTGCTCGCTGCTGCTCTCTCTGCTGCCAGCCTGTGCCAGCACACCGGAAAAAAAATCGCTGTGGGCCAACCAGGAGAGTATTTTTTTTCTGGTGATGAAATGAGCAAATGGAGCCACGTGTTCTTGTTTGCCCTCACCTGTCATTTCATCCACTTCAAGCTTTTTAATAACTTTTAACTCTCTCACACCTGTCATTTCTGAAATGAGAATGCCATTTCAAAATGAACCATTTTTTTTTTACGCTGAGGCAGTGCAGCACTGGCCCAGGTTGCCCAGAGAGGCGGTGGATGCCCCATCCCTGGAAACATTCCAGGCCAGGTTGGCCGGGGCTGTGAGCAACCTGATCCGGTTGGAGATGTCCCTGCTCCTGGCAGGGGGTTGGACTGGGGGGCTTGAACGGTCCCTTCAACCCAAACCATCCTGTGATGCTATGGTTTCCCTGCTTTGATGAGACAATTCTCAAACTCACAAGCAATTTATTGGCCCCAGTCCCACCAGTTTGGTCGAGTTCCCTGCTGACCAAAGCTGTGGCTGGCTCTGCTCCATTCCTGGCTGCTACCTCCCCGGGTGCCCCGCAGCCCCCGGCCCAGGGCCCGTCCGGGTGCTGCAGCACATCCCTGGCTGTGCCGGGGCCCGGGGCAGCTGCGGGACAGGGGCTGGGGAGGACTGTCCTGCGGGCTGCGGCCCCAGCAGTGCATCACTTGTGATGACAATGATGCTGCCACTGCCTTTCTCTGCAGATTCGCCTGAGCGGGGGCCGGAGCCGCTTCGAGGGGCGGGTCGAGGTGGCGGTGGGGTCTGGCGATGGGGACCAACCCCGCTGGGGTCTGGTCTGCGGCGAAGGCTGGGGTACGCTGGAGGCGATGGTGGCCTGTCGCCAGCTGGGTCTGGGATTCGCTAACCATGGCTTACAAGTAGGTGGGAGCGCCAGCTTGGCCAGGGCAGCGCGCCGCCACCACTGCTCCACGGGGACGGGGACGGGGACAGGGATGGGACATGGGACGGGGTGCGAGGCGGCATGGCGCGGGGTGCTTATGGCCCCAGGGCTTCCCCGCAGATCCGCCTGTCCGGCGGGAGAACGGCGTTTGAGGGACGTGTGGAGGTGAAGCGAGGCAGTAAGTGGGGCGTGGTGTGCAGCGATGGCTGGACCACCAAGGAGGCGATGGTCGCCTGTCGCCAGCTCGGCCTGGGCTACTCCCTGCACGCGGTGACGGTAGGTGCCGGTGGGGAGGCCCCCGGTGACACCCTGGCGAGCAGAGGCACTGGCGCTTCCCTGATGGCCGTGGGGCTGTGTGGGCGCAAAGGGATGTGGCCGCTCCGTGCCGCGGGTCGGGGCCCTTGTGGGCAGCCTGGGCTCGTGGCAGAGCTGTGCCGTGGCGGGGTGCTGGCAGCAGCCTGGGCGCATGCAAGCTGGGGCACCCGTGGCAGCCAGCTCTGCCGCCCAGCCTGTTTCACGCCCTCCCTAGGAGACGTGGTACTGGGACGCCAGCAACGTGACGGAGATGGTGCTGAGCGGGGTGAAGTGTGCCGGCCATGAGATGTCCCTGAGCCACTGCCAGCACCATGGCACCAGCCTGAACTGCAGGAACACGGGCACACGCTTCGCCGCAGGCGTCATCTGCTCTGAGAGTGAGCAGCACTGGGGGCTGTGGGCAGTGGGGGCTGCAGGCAGTGGTGCTGTGGGGCCAGGGGCTGCAGATAAAGGGGCTGTGAGCAATGGGGCTGCGGGCAGCAGGGTTTGCAGACGACGGGGCTGCCGGGTCAGCCTGTGCCCAGCCGATGGGGAGGCCATGCGTCCCCTGGCTGGCTCAGCCCTGCCTGTGCTGGGTGCTCACCCCATCCCTGGCGCTCGCCCATCCCTGCTGCCCGCCGAGCCACGGGGCGGCCATCTGTCGCTGAGCATCTGCCTGCTCCCCAGCCGCCTCCGACCTGCTGCTGCACGCCCCGCTGGTGCAGGAGACTGCGTACATCGAGGATCGGCCGCTGCACATGCTGTACTGTGCTGCCGAGGAGAACTGCCTCTCCAGCTCGGCGCGCCTGGCCAACTGGCCCTACGGGCACCGCCGCCTGCTCCGCTTCTCCTCGCAGATCCACAACAACGGCCGCGCCGACTTCCGCCCCAAGGCTGGCCGGCACTCCTGGGTCTGGCACGAGTGCCACCGGTGCGTGCGCGGCACGGGCAGGGGAACAGCCTGGGCAGGGGACCGGGGTGGGAAGAGGGTGATGGGGTGGGCTGGGCGAGGGTGGCACCAGCTGTGGCACAGAGGCTGGGTCAGGCACCTTCAGCAGACCGGGGCCCGCTTTGGCTCAGGGCTGGATGAGCAGTGTTGGGGTGGGGGGCAGGATCGGGGCTGCAGGCTGTGCCCTGCAGCTGAACCCCCTGCTCCCCCGGGCCGTCTGGCTGGGGACAGCTGTGTCCCCTCCCAGGGCAGGAGCGAGCTCTGCCTGACCCCGCAGCACTGCGGCCTCAGAGCAGGGGCTGTGGGGACCTTTCCAGCAGCAAGGGGCCAGGCAGGCGGCGAGGGACCTGCAGCAGGGCAGGGCATCTCCTGTCCGCTCCGTGGGTCTCCTCTGCCCCGAGCATCCCCAACTCCCCAGCCGCTGGGCACTGGTGCAGCCAGAGCTGCGGGCTCCCTCTTGCAGGCACTACCACAGCATGGACATCTTCACCCACTACGACATCCTGACCCCCAACGGCACCAAGGTGGCGGAGGGACACAAGGCCAGCTTCTGCCTCGAGGACACCGAGTGTGAGGAAGGTGGGTGCCGTGAGGCTTGGCATCCCCGTCCCTGCCCGCATCCCTGTCCCTGCCTGCATCCCCGTCCCTGCCCGCATCCCTGTCCCTGCCCGCATCCCTGTCCCTGCCCGCGTCACCGTCCCTGCCCATGTCCCCGCCGCAGGGCTGCCATTGTGCAGGCTGGGGCCGCGCTGCGGGGGTGACACGGGGGCTGTGCAGGGGGCTGCAGAGGACAAGCCGTGCTCTCTTCCTCCCTGCAGACGTGGCCAAGCGGTACGAGTGTGCCAACTTTGGGGAGCAGGGCATCACCGTGGGCTGCTGGGACCTGTACCGGCACGACATCGACTGCCAGTGGATCGACATCACCGACGTCAAGCCAGGGAACTACATCCTGCAGGTCCTGCAGCTGAGCCCTCGTCCCGCCTTCCCTCTGGCCCTGCACCCCCGGCTCCCCGTGCAGCCCAGCCCCCCGGCCCTCTCTCCCCTGCTCTCTGAGCGGGCTGGGGCGTGGTGGGGCTGGCGGGGTGCGTGCTGGTGTGGGACGGTGCAGGACTCGTGCGGGAACTGCTCAGGCACACTTCAGCCCAGGTTTTCCTGCTCTGAGGAACGCTGCTCATGGGCACATGGTGCAGTTACTGGGGCACCCGCCCCCCCCCACAGGGGCAGCCCCCAGCTCCTTGCAGCCCACCAGCACATCCCACCATGGCTGGGGACAAGCCCTGCCCGGGCTGGGGGGCTGGAGGCCGTGCTGCAGGCAGCAGCTCTGCTGAGGCCGGGGGGGCCAAGCAGACAGGGTGGTGGGCTGCAGCACTGCTGGTGTGGGGCAGGGGGCTGCAACCCTCACTGTCAGTGCCCCACAGGTCGTGATCAACCCCAACTTCGAGGTGGCAGAGAGCGACTTCACCAACAATGCCATGAAATGCAACTGCAAGTACGACGGGCACCGCATCTGGGTGCACAGCTGCCACATCGGTAACCACCCCGGGATGTGGCACGGAGGGGGCGAGGGCACACCGGGGGGGCGCAATGAGGGGGCTGCAGGAAGCAGTGGGGCTGGGCCAGGCTGTGGGCTGGGGCAGGATGGTCGGGCTGGCGTGGGGTGGCAGGGGCTGGGGAGCTGGGGGCAGCTGCAGGGGGAGCAGAGGTGCTGGCGGGGCGGGGGCCATGCAGTGCCCTAGCCCACAGCTCTCACCCTCTGCCCACCCAGGCGATGCGCTCAGCGAGGAGGCCAACAAGCGATTTGAGCAGTACCCAGGGCAGCTCAACAACCAGATTTCGTAGGGCCCGGCGCTTGGGGAGACGGGCATCTCCCTCCCTCGTCGCAGAGGTGGGAGGCAGCTGCTGGGGGCCGGCGGGGAGGCCGCATGCCCCGCGCTGCCGCCCCCGTGCCCTGCGGGGGCTGCCCAGGACTCACCGTCCCCAGCTGCCCTCCCCAGCGCGGGGAGCTGGTGCTGGAGGCACTGCACATCCGCACCTCCCGGCCCGGGCCACCGCCCCAACCACTGGCCAGAGGACTCTGCGCCCGCATCCCCTGGGCTGCGGCACACGGGTACAGTCTGCACCCCGCGCCGTGCCCCCCTCTGCTCCCAGTCCCCGCCGTCCCAGCCACACCCCACCTCCTCCACCCCCGTCCTGCCCTGGTCCCTCTCAACCCCGGGGCTCTGCCCTCAGCCGGCCCCAGGAGCCACCGCCCTCGCAGGGACTCGCACCCCTGCATGGCCCTGGCAGAGCCGCAGGGAGCCCCTCGTCCCCCGGGGGTGGCGTGACTGCCCCTGGCCCGGCAGCGGCTCCCACACCCACCTCTTCATTATTGTAATTTTATTTTCTCTATAAAGGTGCCAGTTCTATTTCCCCAACGGCTCCTGGTTCTTCTCTGGGGTGGGACGATTTGCCGGGTAGGACCGGGAGGCACAGCGCTGCTCGTGCTGCGGGGTTGGCCGGCACAGAGCCGGGGAGCTGGCCACCATCCCCTGCGCCCACGCCCAGTACCCGCCCGGAGGAAGGACCCCCCCTGCCCCACAGCCCTGGCTGGGTGAGAACCAGCCCCACAGCAGCTCACCTGCCCGCGCCACCCTCAGCCAGTGCCGGTCCGCGGGGAGAGGCCCCTGCGGGTGAGAGGAAGGGGCCAGCGAGCCCCAGCACAGCCGCGCTGGCCTGAAGTGGCCCCACGGCCCCGCACGGGAGGGAACGGTGCCATGCTGGCGCAGAGGGATGCGCTGGAGCGCTGGTTCCCCCTACCCAATGCAATGCAAATGTCATCGAGCAGAAATCCCACCGTGGGGCTGACCCACGAGGACTGCAGGTTCGCAGCAGAGGTGGGCTGCTGCGACCGGTGTGGGGGAGCAGAGCCACGGGCACAGGCGCCCGGAGCAGGGAATGAGGACGTGCTACGAGGGCACAGGGAGGGACATCCCAGCTCCTGAGCGCTCGCACCTCAGCCAGCTGCTGGGTCCCATCTGCAGCACAGAGCCGCACAGAGCGGCAGCTCCAGCCGCCTCCGCGTTGCTGGGGCACAGATCGCTCCTCCCCGCGCCCCGGGAGGAGAGGGGCAGTCAGCGGCAGGGCCAGGGCAGGCCCTGGCTCCAGGCAGCGGAAAGCACTGCGGTCAGCGCTGCGGAGCAGCTATGCGAGAAACGCCGCCGGCGTCTCAGCTATTTCCCCTGCAAGCAGCTGGCTGGGGCTTGCCGGGGGAGCGAATTCCTCTGGCGAGGCCAGGCCCGCCTGAAAGGAGGCCTGTTCTCCGGGGCGGGAGGAGCGCGGGGGGGAGCAGCGGCTCCAAGCCGCCCTTTGCCACAGCACCCCCAAGGAACTGTGCTTCTTTCATCTCCTAAAAATAACAGGCGGGAGCGAGGGCTCGGCAGCGCCGTCCTGAGCAGGGCCTGGCTCGACAGGCACATTCCTGCTGCCGGAACGGGGCCGGACACAGCCCCTCAAGGCAGCCTTGCCACAGAGCTGCCTGTCTCCCACAGCCTCTGGCAGGGGCTGCCGCGCAGCAGCGGCTCTTCCAGGAAGGCGAGGAACAGCCCGAGCTGCTCTTTCCCAGAAGGGCCAGCCGGGCTCCCAGCCACCAGCTGCAGAGCACAGGGAGGGCCCCCGCTGTCCCCGGGGGCCGGCTGCGCGCGTGGGAGAGCACTGCTCCAGCACGGACACGGCCCTGGGAGGGACAGGCAGTGCCGGCGAGGAATGCAAAGCCCCGGCGCAGGCTCCCACCTCTGGCCTTCCCAAATATCAGGGCCAGCAAGACACCGCCCTGGCCATCTCGGAGTCCAGCACCAACGCTCCTTTCACCGCGGCCCAGAAAGCTGCTTCATGGCTGCAGATGCAGATGCAGCCGTCGGAGCGTTTGCAATGCTCCCGGTGGAAGCATCTGACGAGAGACATCTGCCGCATCCCTCTGGCCTCGCGGGCGCAGCCACAGCGGCGAGTGCTGCCAGGGACCAGCTCAGCGGCACACCAGGAGCCTGGGAGAGCCGCCCCGGCACAGCCTGCCCCAGAGCAGCTCCAGGGCCGCGCTCACTCGCAGGGGAGGTGGCCTCACGAGCCACGGCTTGACAGGTGCCCGCAGGCTACAGCCGGAGGAGTCGTATCACAGCCCGCACGGGTGCCGAGCGTACTGCCATACTGCCGAGTCCACGTGCCAGGCGGGCAGCAGGACACCTCTACTCCAACACCGAGCAGATCCTTGGAGGCACAGCCGGAGGGACTCGTGTGAGGGCTGACAGGAAGGGCACGGTCGCCCAGCCTCCCCATGGCAACTGCCACGTGAGAAGGAGGCCACACAGCACAGGGGGGTCCCTAGAAAAGTGCTTTATTCAAGTACAGAGGGGAGCGGTTGCACCACGAGTCCACCCGAGCACCGGGCTGGGCCCCTCTGCCTGGCCCCCTGCAGTCCCTCACGCGCTCTCAGTCTCTCCCTGACCGGCACACAGACACGGCTCGGTCTCGCATCCTCGGCCCTCGGCCAGCGCCGCCAGCCAGCACCCGCAGCAGCCTGCGCAACGGCACCGCTACTCTGTGACCTCAGGGACCACGCTCACCAGCAACGTGTCGTAGCCACGCCGCACCAGCAAGGCCAGGCTCTGCTGCGTCCGTACTGCCTCGTACACGTCCTCTGCACGGCGTGATGCCTGTCCGTTGATCTCCAGCACCACGTCACCTGCCTTCAGCCCTGCCCTGCGGGGAGAAGGACAACGGGAACACACAGCACATGAAACAGACGCTCGGCTTCCTCTTCCCAAAAGGCAGCGGAGCCAGGCACTACAGGGGGCTGGGGCTGCTGCACCAGGCCACACACACACGTCAAGCCCGGGCAAGGGTCCCCAGTCAGCTTCTGCTGCAGACTGACCCTTGTGGGGCCCAAGCTCCCCACTACTCGGAGCCAAATACAGCCCATCCCTCATAGCTGCTCTCCCACGCCGCCCCCCGAGGCACAGGGCAGCACTTACTGATGGGCCGGGGAGCCGATGATCACCTTGTGGATTAGCACTCCGTAGGAGACATCAGGGAAGCTGGGGTCACGCAGCTTCAGCTCTGCCAGGATGCTGCAGAAGGAAAATCCACGTCATGGTAAGGAGCTGGGAGGCAGAGCACGGCTCCCACCCCACCACGGCTGCACAAGCTTGGAGATCACAGCGCAGAACCTCTCCTTCTGCGTCCCTGCACGCTGCGAAGCACAAGCGACCAGCTGCAAACCCTTTGGGCACCCAGAGACCACCACCTTCCTGTCAAAAACTAGAGGACAAAAGTCCTGACGGCTCCACGGAGCTGGAAACTACCGGAGTAGCTGCCAGCTGGATTACAGCTGCTGGTGATGCACGTCCCTTGTCTGAGCAGCCCCACGTCACATCGCCCTCCTGGCGTCAGGTCCTCCCCTCCCCTGCGGCAGTTCCGCTCCTCTGCCTCTGGCAGGCACCGAACAAGAGCTGTGCCCCCTTTTTGCCAGACGTATTGAGCAGAGGTATACTTGCATCTCTCCTCCCAAGTCTGTAGACTAAACAATCCCAGTTCCTCCAGTCTTCCTCCAGCTGAGGTTTTCTAAACCTAGCTTAAACTCTGCACCTCTCACTGCTCCTCTTTGGCCTCTCTCCAACAGCTCCTCTCCCCTCCCGAAAGCGTCCAGAACTAGACACAGTGCTCCAGCTGGATCTCAGCAGAGCGGCGGGACCGTGCAAAGCGTAAACAGCATTCTTCCCTCAAACGCTGTGCATCAGCTCTGCCCCACTGCAGCCCCAGAAATTCCCGTGGTCACTCTGCCCAGCTCCTTGCTCCTCATCAGGTACCTGTTCAGCCAGTTACGGCTTCCCACTTTGCACTGGTCTTTGCTGAACTCTACGGGACTTTTTCACAGACTTCTGCAAGCTGCCTCTTGATTTCACAGGATGAGAGCGTGGCTGAGGTTGGAAGGGACCCCTTGAGCCTGTCTCGCCCAACCTCCCTGCTCAAGCAGGATCAGCCAGAGCAGGGTGCGCAGGACCACGTCCACTCAGGTTGCCTCTTGCCCTGGCACTGGGCACTGGGGACAGAACCACCCATTTGATGGTGTCTGCACGTGTACCAAGCCAAGCCTGACGCTGAACAATACACGCCCTTAAGTGGGTCTCTACAAACAGAGTAAACGTGTGATTTTGTGATTCTGGGCTACACAGCACCAAGGATGGCTGCAGCCTGTTGTGGGCCCTGGCTGGCTGATAAATCCCCACCCAGCTGCTTGGTCACTCCCACAGCAGGAGGGGGCAGAGAATTGGAAGGGCAAAAGCAGGAAAACTTGTGGGCCTGGATAAAGATAGCTTAACACAGTGAAGAAAGAAAAGAAAAAAAAAGGGAAGGAAAAAAAAAAAAAAAAAAAGGAAAGCGATGCAAAGACACTCCCTGACCACCTCCCACCAGCAGCGCGATGCCCAGCCAATCCCTGAGCAACGGCTACTTGGAAAAGTTTCACTGCTGAGCACGTCAGGCGTGGGCAGCTCAGGTCAGCTCTCCGGCTGTGTCCCCTCCCAGTCTCCTCCCTGGAGTGCCAGTGAGAGACAGGGCAGGCCTTGGCGCCACGTCAGCACCGTTCAGCGACAGCCGAAACTCCCGCGTGTCACCAACGGCTCTGGTCACAGGTCTGTACCACGCAGCACCGCCTGGGCTGCTGCGAAGAAAACTGCTCCATCCCAGCCAGGCCAAGCCCACAGCTCAGTCAGGTGAGGGGTCCACCACGCCCGCACCCACAGGCCAGCTGCGGCCGAGACGTTCCCCAGGCCCACGGCCTCCAGCTGCCTGTCTCAAGAAGCTCCTGAGCTGCAACACCGCATCTTTGCATTGGAAAGCCAGGAAGATTTTTCTTCTGTAATATTTTCTACAGCACCACTAAGTCCCATCACACATCGAACCAAGAACCAACCCATGTTTTGGACATCCCTCCGTAACAGCCCTGACCAGCAACACATCCCAGTGGCAGCTCCCTGTAGGTCACGCTCCCAATAATCAGCATCTCTCTCCTTTGCTGGTTTCACAGCCAGTGCCTGCTCACTCCACGCTGTACGACGACTGCGGAGGGCTGTGCTAGCCAGGGTCCTGCCTCTTCCCCGGGCTTTTTGTGGCCCGGGCAAGGCTACCTACGAGCTCCACCCCAGCTGAGCTCAAAGCCATTGCCCCACCCGTTCCCTTCAGGAAGCAGAGCAAAGGCCTGGTGTCTCGGGAAGCTCCCGCCTGCCAGACAATCTCTGCAGGATCCCGAGGAGCCTGTACCCAACACGGAGCTTCTCCTTCTCCCTGTGCTAGGGCAGGTTTCTAGGCGCCCAAATGAGCATGTTCAGACAGCGTAATCACCACGTTCCAAGGCGAGCAATCCCTTCCCAGCAACCAGGCACAAACAAGACCTGCAGTCAGATGGTGTCTGCGGGCCAGCTGCCAGACTGCTGGCTGGCTGCGCTGAAGCTGGACCCGCTTCCTAGGAGCCACGTCCCCAGCATTTCACGCTGCTTCCCCGACAGACTCTGTCCTCCACCCCTGCCCAGGGAAGCAGCAGGAGGTTGGGCTCCCACAGCCCGCAGGTTTTGCCAGGTACCAGCACCATCTACTGGGCACACCGGCAATGCCGACAGTGCTCCCCACCACCCCACTGCCCTGAACCCCAGGAGGCACTCGGCATCTGCTCGTCCCTTTGTGTCCCAGGCACAAACCCCAGAGGCTGCTCGTGGTGTCCAGAGGTGCAGCCTGCAAACCCAGCGAACACACAAGAGCCACGAGAGCGTTAGCAAAGGCAGAGCACGGCCCTGAAGGGTGTTTCTGCCAACCCCACTACAGTCAACCCCACGAGCGTGCTGAGCCCCAAGAGCCACTTAAAGGTCTCTCAAAAGATGGCTGCAAGAGCCAAGGCCGCAGAGCAGACACCCTGCCCCTGAGAAGGAGAACTGCTCTCAGAGGAGAGAGCGCAGGTCCAGCGCGCTCCTGGCACGTGCACTTGCTGCACTTCGGAGGCTACTGGTAGGCGTTCGGGTACAGCTCCTGCAGCAGCTCCCTCCCAGGGCTCGCAGCTCCGCGCAGGCCCGACCAGGGCAGTCCAGCGCTCAGCAGGGAACCACTGCCGGCCGGGCACCCATCCCAGGGTGTCTGCTTGGCTGCAAGGCCACAGGCACATCCTGCGGACCAGCTGAAGCAAGGGCAGCAGGTGATCCTTCGATCAGACCCAAGCAGTTGTCTGTCTGCAGTCCTCTTTGCGCAGAGGTGACACAACGCCCTTCCCAAGCCACAGTCACGAGGGTGAAGAGTCTCAGACACAGAAGTCGTCCTCTCCCCACTGGTCAGTGCTGTACTGGTCAGCACCACCACGACTCCTCTCCAGAGGCAGCACCCAGCCCTGCTCCTGAAACCCAGGAGCCTCACACCACCCTCTGTGGTAGCCATGCTGGGTGGGCCAACATAGCCTGCTCTCCTACCTGCTCACCTGCTCCCTCAGTCAGCTCTGCTGCAGGCAAACATGCCACTTCTCATTCTGAAAGGCCCGTTTTCCAGAACTGTTTCTGCACCACAGAATTCACCTGGAGGATCCCTCCTGCCAGAGGACACAACTTGCCCGGTTGTTTCCTCACAACTTTCAGCTGGTACATTGCACATCTATTAATTACAAACGTTTCTGGTGGCTCTTTGCTCACGCTGTGCTGCAAGGGCTCTGTATCAAATCCCCTCAGTGACAATTCACAGCCTGATCGATCGGGCACTCTGCGAGTAGGTTCAGGGACCTTTTATCTGCTTGCAGATTCTGCCACAAGTGTAGAAACTTCCAAGTTCCAAATTTACCCAACACAGCCTAGAGTCTAAACACAACACGAGCACAAAGAGATCTGAGAGCTTAAGCTGTGAAGACAACCCTCCCGAAAACAGGTACTCGCAGTCCGTTTGGTGATCCCGTCACACAGCCGCCACACCCCAACAGGACCGGCCTGCTGGCCCCCGACCTCGGAGCACGTACCTTGGTGTAAGAGTCAGCATCATCACCCCTATGTACCGGCGCTTCGTCTCTGCGTTGCCAAACCAGGAGCCTGTCGACAGAAAGGATATCAAATGACAAGGCTGAAAACAGAGCCGCGCTCGAAACAGCGCCGGGCTGAGCCAGCCGAGCTACAAAGCCCACCCACCCCAAGGCAGACGCTGTACGTGGGGAGCAATTCTGATTCCCTACCAACAGCTTATCTGAGTTCCATTCACCAGTCAGAGCTTTACAGGTTTGAGCTGTCATTTTTCCGACTGAGAATATCACTCCAGTGTCAACAGAAGCAGGTAGCAAGAGGCTGCATTAAATAAGTCATCACAAGCACAGAGGAACAAAACCAAGCAACGCTCTGCAGGACTAAGCTAACCACCTGTGCCTGGTGAGACAGCCGAATCCTGCGCCTGTTTCCATTACCACACGTCAGGCTAAGCAGCCCTCAGTTTCCAGGCCATCCTTTCCCTCTTTGAACACCAACAAACGGTCCACCGATTCTCCTGTATGTTGAAATCTAATCAAAAGTGGCAATGGATGGCAAAAAAAAAATCCTCACCTAGCCCTGGGGACTGAAGTGCAAGCTACCTGGAACACTGCAAAAGTCCTTTCTGCAGCAATGCAGGCCTGCGTCCTCCTTGCAGTTTGCCAGGTGCCTCTGGGCGGAAGCAGCAGCACAGCTTTCTCACGGCAGAGCGGAGTTTCATGCCCAACGGGAGAATCTCCCTGCCCCCAAAGGCTCTTTCTCCTGCTCTGCTTGCCCCGCTCTCGGAAGGGCCTGCAGCCCAGCTGTGCCAGAGCTTCCCTCTGTTGTGCTCCTCCTCGCCTCCTTCCACAATACGCGACCAGAGAGGCGCCCAACTCACTTTTGCGCTGCTCCTCCTTTTGCAGGAACTTCCGCAGCCGGTCCGAGGGGATGGCGAAAGAGATGCCTGACGTCACCTTCATGGTGTTCACCCCAATCACTTCGCCATCCTGCGGGGAGAGGGCTGTGCTATCCGCCCTGCGTCCTCATGGAGAGGAGGGAACTACAGCGCAAGCCTGGGTCCCGCCTGCGCGCCCACCCCTCCCCAGCCTGCCCGACCCTGCTGAGGCTGGGCAGGGACCGGTCCTGGGGGCCGCAGCGCGTGCAGCCCCTCCCGCTGCCCCGCCAGCACCAGCCACGCCGGCCTCACCAGGGCAGGGCCCGGCTCCGCCGCACCGGAGTCCCATCGGCTCCCACACCAGGCTGATCCCACTCATCCTCACGGGAGCCTGGAGCACGCACAGCCCCTCCCTGCCGGCAGCGGCACCCACAGGTGCTCCCGCCAAGGGGCACCGACTGAAGGGCACGCGGCACGCCCCTGCCCTGGCCAGTGAGGGTGCGGGCAGAACTCACCAAATTGACGAGGGGGCCCCCGGAGTTCCCAAACTGCAGCAGAGGAGAGAGCAGAAAACAGGGCGTGAAAGAGACGTCCTCGCACGGCAGGACCCGCGGCAGGGAGGCAGAGCCCAGGGAACAGGGTCAGGCCAGCGCCGCGGCAACTGGCCAGAATCCCTTCGTCTTCCAGGCTCCGCCTCCAGCCTCCTCTGACCTCACGGCACCCACAGCCCCTACCAGCTCCCCCCTCCCCAAAGAGCGCGGCCAGGGCGAGGTGCCAACCCAGCACGCACCGCACGCTGCCCTTACATCGATAGCGGCGTCGGTCTGGATGTACTCCATGTCGGAGGCGGTCAGGCCCAGCTCCCGGCTGCCCCGCTGGGCGGAGCTGACGATGCCGGAGGTGATGGTGTTCTGCAGCGCGAACGGGCTGCCCATGGCCACCACGAACTCCCCCTGCCGCACCTCGGAGGAGCGCCCCAGCGGCAGGGTGGGCAGCGGGTGCTGGAAGAGAGGAGGACGGTGAGCGGACGGGAGGGTGCGAAGGGAGCGTCTCCGCAACCACGGCGCACACCTTAGGCTTGATCTTGATGGTAGCGATGTCTGCAACCTGGTCCACGTCCTGCACCACAGCATCGTACTGCTCGCCGCTGGCCAGCTTCACCCGCACGCGCCGCCGGTTTGCCACCACGTGTGCGTTGGTCACGATGAGCCCATCCGGAGACACCAGGAAACCCGAGCCGTTGGAGATGGGCACGTCACGGCCCGAAAATGGATGCCTGCAAGGTGGGCGCAGGTCAGGGAGGGGTGGCAGGGACCCTGAGGGGACGGGGGTGGTGTGGGGCATGCAGGGGCCACGTAGACTGGGTGGCTCAGACCAGAAGGCCTGGAAAGAAGTGGAGGACAGTGAGGACGCCTGGGCAACAGCCCGACGGGGGAGACTCCTTCACTTGCCCATCTCGAGAGCCTGCACTCACGCACGCAGCAGGGGAACGAGCAGGAAGAGTCAGGAGACCGCAAAGGCAGGACCCCGCTGGGACGGCAGAGGCACGGGGGGGAGCTGACGTGAGGGGAGAGCTGCCATGGACGGTGCAGGCTCCGTGGGAAGGAGCGACAGGGAGGCAAGCAGGAGGGGTTGTGATCTGTGCAGAGGAGCAGCCTGAACACACAGCTTTGCCTCGCAGCAGGTGATAACCACCTGGGAGGCGACGGGCGCACCATCTTCAGACAGCTAGAGCACTCCCGGTCGCAGCCCGTGGTGCCCACGGGGCACACCGATCACCCTGGCTCTGCGGGAGGCCTGGTGCGGAGTGAGGCAAGGGACCTGGTGACGCAGGACTCCGAAAGGGCGGAGGCGATCCGGTGCCTTTCTGCCACATTCCTTGGGCCTCCCGAGTCCCTGCGCCCAGAGGCACAGTTTGTGGGAAGGCAGCACTACACAGAACATCAAGGGAGGGATCACTGAGGCCAACCACACACGCACAAGCCATGGCATCAGAGAGGATACACACGAGAGGGGTGGCCAATGTCCCTGCGAGTGCTCAAATGTCACCGTGCTAAAGGGGGGCTCCTGACGGCTGGAAAAGGGCAAATGTCACAACAGCCTGCAAGACTGCTAAGAAAAAGGGTCCTGAAAACTGCAGGCCAGTCACCTTCACCCCCATCAGATAGAATAATTTGGGAGGGAAGGGATCTGTAAAGCCCCCCCAGCAAGGAGCAGGGACATCTCCAACCAGATCAGGTTGCTCAGAGCCCCCGCCAACCTGGCCTGGAATGTTTCCAGGGATGGGGCATCCACCACCTCTCTGGGCACCCTGGAACAGTGCTCCACCACCCTCACTGTAAAAACATTTTTCCTGATGTCCAGTCTGAATCTCCCTCCCTCTATTCTAAAACCATCACCCCTCGTCCTGTCACACCAGGCCCTGCTGAAGAGTCTCTCCCCACCTTCCCTGCAGCCCCCTTTGGGCACTGGGAGCCGCTCTCAGCTCTCCCCAGAGCCTCCTCTTCTCCAGGCTGAACAGCCCCAGCTCTCCCAGCCTGGCCTCTGATCATCTTCGTGGCCTCCTCTGGACCCGCTCCAGCAGGACCATCTCTGGGAAAGTTAGGGAGCAAACGCTCCCAAAACCACTTCCTGGCACACAAGAATGGGCCAGAGCAGCCAGCACAGGATTACCAATGGCAGGTCACGCTCAACCAACCCGGGCGGCTGTGCAGAGGAGGGGTGAGCAGAGGACCTCGTCTGCCTTACGAAGGCTTTCGGTTCGGTCTCCTGCAGGGCCCTTCTGGCCACGCGGGTGACATCAGGCTGATAATCAGACACTGCAAAACCGGCCGAACACCACGGTCCAAGTCCAGCCGGTGGGCAGCCACGAACGCCGTGCCTCAGGAAACGAGAGGGCCGATGCCATTTAACAGCGTTCTCGAACCGGGAGAGGAGCTGGCCGGGGCGGGGGCTGCGCCGCGCGGGCGGGACGGGCGAGGGGGTCCCAGGGCCAGGCCGTTCCCGGAGGGGCGGGACGAGGTCGGGAGGGAACCGGCGCCGCGGGGCAGCCGGCGGCGGGCGCCCGGTGTCGGTACCGGTACCTGCCCACGATCTCCACGTAGACCAGCGCGGGCGCTGTCTTCTCCACCACGTCGGC
>WHYT01015894.1:106205-116851 GCA_009806455.1 Tetrax tetrax
GCGCGGGCCGGGCGGGCGGGCGCGGGGGAAGATGGCGGCGGGTGCTGGGCAGCGCTGAGGCAGCGGCAGCGGCGGGGATGGAGCCTCCTGCGGCCCCGGGCCCCGAGCGGCTCTTCGACTCGCACCGGTGAGAGCCGCGGCGGCCTGCGGGGCGCGCGGGGCCCTCCTCGCGTTTGGCGGGGGCGGGGCGCCCCGGGGCAGGCCCGCGCGGGACGCCGGGCTGTCGCTGGCGGGAGGCCCCGGGGTCCACGCGGGAGGGGGCCCCGCACGGGCGCTGCGTGGGGAGGCTCGGGGCGTCCCGCGGGGAGGGCGGCCAGGGGCCAGGCTGTGCCGGGGCGGCGCGGGGTGGGCTGGCTGTCCCGTCGGGGCGGCCCGGGCGGGCAGCTGGGCCCGAGCCCCGTGCGTGTCCCAGCCGCGCTCAGGCCGGCTGCTGCTCTTTGGCCCCGCAGGTTTCCGGCCGACGGGTTCCTGCTTCTGGCCCTGCTGCTTTACGCACCCGTGGGGCTCTGCCTGCTCGTCCTGCGCCTCTTCATCGGCGTACACGTCTTCCTGGTCAGCTGTGCCCTGCCCGACAGCGTGGTGCGACGGTGCGTGAGCCCGGCTCCCTGCGGGGCGCGGAGCTCCGGCTCTTGCCCGGGGTGGAGGTGTCCTGTGCAGGGGCTGCTGTGCGGCCGCACGGTGGGAGGGCTGCCCTCGCCCGCTTGGGGTCCTCAACCATGGAGGCTTGGTTCATGCAGAGGTTCACAGGAGCTGTGCTTTCGGGACTGTTTGTCCCCAGAACCCGTGAAAGTGCCTTCTCTGCCAAGACCAAAGCTGGTAATTGCCTCCTGATTGCTCAAGGATTGCAACACTTGGACCAGCTGGGTATCCTGCTGCCCCGTATTTCATGCTGCAGCTGCAGCTCTGCAGGCAGCCTTCAGCTCCAAGTGCAGCCCCCCAACAATTCCTGTCCCAGACGTCTGTCATATTGTTTCTGTTTTGTACCAGTGTCCTTTTGCAAGTCACACGAATTCCCAGGTTCTGTTCTGTTTGTGGATGTGTAAGCCAGCGATGGCTCAGACTGCAAGACTTGAGGAAACCACCTTGCCCCCCTCCCAGGTTTATTGTACGTGTGATGTGCTCGGTGTTGGGCTTATTTGTGCGGCAAAGTGATCCCCAGCTTCGCGATGTCAACGTGAGGGTGTACATCGCCAACCACGTGACGCAATTTGATCACAACGTCATCAACCTCCTGACCTCGTGTAACACGGTGAGTGACTGGGAGCTGGAGCACGCCAGATCCGGAAACACCTCTGCCAGAGAAGTGCCTCGAGAGCTCATTCAGAATTTACGTGCAGCACTGAGCCTCTTCGGTCCTTATTCATTAACCTGGGGTTGCGCAAGCCTTGAGTTCTGTTCTGTGCTTCAGTGTCACGCGTTCGGCTCTGCGTGAAAAAACGAAACAGAGTGAGGAGCAGCAGGCAGTGTTACAGTGCGCACTGATTTTATTGTGAGTGGGCAAATCCTGACATCTGCGTCTTTCTGGCCTTTCAAACTGGTGGTGTCAGAAGCAGGGCTGGCTGGGGGCTTTGCTCACAGCGTTGGGTGCCACTTCTGTGCGCGTGGACAGGCGGCCGTGCCGCAGAGGAGGGCTGAGCGGAGCTGCGCGGCGGGGCAGCGGTGCTCGGGTTACTGTGCTGGGCTGGAGGTTGTGCAGCCATCCCTGTGCTCCTGAGAAATTCCTCCTGTGTGGAGCTCCTGAATCAACAGGCTCTGGGTGTGCCTGGGAGTGAGCTGGTTGCTCCTGTATCCTGAACGGCAGTAGGTTTGCTCCTTACCTGGAGAAAAGTAACTCCTGGAAGGAGTGTGTCCTTTGCCAAGTAGGGCAGGGACTGCCAGGGAGAACATGAGGAGACGTGGTTATCACCCAGGGCCGGGGGCAGTTTGCTTCCCGGGTGCAGTCTGAACCGACGATCGGGAACCAGATTCCCAGGGAACTGGGACCAGAGCAGTCACGGAAGGCTGGCAGTAAGGTGTTCGCTGCTGCCAGTGCTTTTAGGGCGCAGGTTGCTCCCTCAGCCCCAGAGGCGTTTTTGCTAATAAGCAGGAGCTTTGTCTCCCACTGTCGTCTGGGAAAGTAAGCCTTGAGGGGAGGACAGGACGGCATTTCCACCTTATTCTTGTTTTTCCTTGCAGCCTGCATTGAACGGTGCCCCTGGCTTCATCTGCTGGTCACGGGGATTCATGGAGCTGGGAGTAACGGGAAGCCGAGCAGAGCTGGTGGATTCCCTGAAGGTGTACTCGTCCCACAGGGGAAACCCCCCGCTGCTGCTGTTCCCGGAGGAGGCTGCCACCAACGGCCGGGCTGGCCTGCTCCGCTTCAGGTACTAGGGAAGGTGTTCCTGCAGCGGGGCTGTCATCGCTTGGTTTTAGCTCTGGGGTCGCTCACTGCTGAATTCTTCCCTTTCAGCTCTTGGCCGTTCTCGATCCTGGATGTGGTGCAGCCAGTGGCCGTGCAGGTTCAGAGGCCTTTGATCGCTGTGGTGAGTCGGGGCAAGCAGGGGCTGTGGAGGCGTGCGCTGGCTGATGGTCCTGGCAGTGCTGTTGATTCTGCTGCTGCTTTGAAGCCCTGGGCAGCGCAGCCTGGCCTTGCACCCTGTCACCCCACGGACCGGCCTCTCGGTGCTAACGCTGTTTTTCAGGTGCCTTTCCCAGGGACCTTCCACTAAATCCATGCTCTCAGTTACACTGGTTACACTCCGTTAAAGGTTTCGGTGGCTCAGCTGTCTAAGAGTGTGCCGTCTGGCTCCCGTGACTGTAGCGTCGCCGTGTCTCATCTCCTCTTTGTGAGCTCCCTTCTTTCAAGTGCTTTGAAAGAGAAGCTCCCTCACCTCAGAGCGCGGCGGATGTGCCAGGGGCTGTGCGAGGCTCTCTGGAGCGGGCTCTTGAACCCCTGCCCCGCAGCGCAGATGTGTGACGTGGCGCAACACTGGCGCTGGAAAAGTGGCAAAGTTCACGATGGTGATACTGGCGCTGCCAAACAGATTGCAATAAACCTGTTCTCCGCTTACTTAGGGAGCGAGATTTTGTCAGACGACTTCTTTCTTAATATGATTAATGGATCTACTTGATGAAATGACACATTTTGTATTTGTCTGACGTTTCAGTTGATTCTCTGTGGTCCATCTTTTTAAGGCAGTAGGGCACAGTGGACAGATTTAAAGCCACTTAGCAGCAGGTCACAAAACATCACTGCCCATTCTGAAAGACCAGCATGCAGGTATTTCTGAAGTGAGGTTCTGCTGGGGATTAGTCCTTTGCCCCGTGCTGTTCAGTGCTTTACTGGTGCTGCAGGTGACGATACCGAGGTCCCTGCTGGTGCAGGTCAGTCAGTGATGACAAAGCTCAGGTGCTGATTGTGATCCGGTGAGCTACCGATCGCTGCCGGTGTAAGTCTGGTGTTCTGTGTGAGCGTAACAAGAGGAGTATCTGGCAGGGCGAGGAACACCGCGCTAGCTGGATGTGCGCAGTGGTGGAAACCGCGAAAACGTTACGTGAAGCTTCGGTAACCCGCTGCCAAGAAAGTAGGGCAGCTGTAGACAGAGTTCGAGGAGGCCGTAAGCGTGATGCAGAATCCAGAGAGCAACGCTTAAAGGCATTCAGCTTAATCAGCTTATCAGAGAAAAGGCAGAGATTGTCGTGGATAGCTGCTTGCACGTTGGAGAAGAGGCTTAAGAGTGGAGAATTCCTTTTTTTTTTCTGACAAAGCGCACAGCAGCAGTCTTTGCAGGTGCTGAGACTAAATGTTGGTACTGCACGAGTTCAGTTTTGGATTAAGATGCAGTTTTCTAACAGTGAGGATGCTTTAGATTTTTGAATGCCTACTGCAGAGAAGTGGGAGAGCTGTCCCATTCTGGACTGTTTATAACAAATATCTTAGCTTTTTATGGTTCTGGCTCCTCTGAGGAATTCTGTGAGGTGAGATGAGTCGTGTATTTGTCTGTGCATCCTTTCCTTCACGAGCGTGAGGGAGAACAGCAGGCACACCACTGTGGATCTGTTTGAAGATACTGGTTATAGTCGCTTCTTGGCTCATATTTTTGCCTTCAGAGGTCGAGCAGGACTTCTTGCCCTTCATGCACGTTAGCTAAGTAAATCCTGTTGGATTTCTTTTTGGTTTTAAACCATCAGAAACTTGAGGACTGGAGATGCGGTGCTTTGAATGGTTCTACCAGTGGTTTACAGGAAGCTTTCTTAGACACTTATGTGATATATATCAGACTCTGGGCTGAGCAAACCACCAAATTTGGGTTTAAGAAGGAATTTTCTCCAGCTCCCATTGTCAGGAACCTTTAAGGAGGGTGCTGTTCTCTGTGGCACCAGGCAGCGCACCTGGAGTCTGGCTCTTGGCATCACTGTAAGGCGTTTGAGTTTAGGTTTCTCAGGTCTGTTAATCCAGGAGATGAGGCTGCTTCATGTTACCCTTGGTGACTGCGGCTTCTGCGCCTTTTTCATTGACAGCGCCTCTTTCCAGGCGGCGGAGGGAACCAGGCACGAGGCCTGTCTGGGAGCCACGCTGCTTTGGTCGGGGACGAAGTCGGGGCTAAAAGACAACAAAGCAGCCACATTGTGAGCTCTAGCTCTTGAGGTGGTGTTCTCACCAGCTCGGGGAAAGTTCTGTCACCGCAGGATAAAACTAACCAACCACAGAAATCCTGGGAACAGTGTCCACACAACAGCAAACTCTGTAGAATCACTGGAAAGCGTAGGGGTGGGGGAATCTCTGGAGGTCTGTATCAGCTTTCTGCCCGCAGTCGGACTGGCTTCTGAGCACGGTGCGGCTGCTCGGGCTGCGTGCGCTTGAGGAGGGACAGCCCACCGCGTCAGAGCGCCGGCTCCAGTGTTCTCTGCCGGCAGGCAGCACGGTACTTCTTAGGGAAAAGGTTCTTTAATAATTTTTAGAAAAAGGAAGAAAGTAGTAAGTTACAGCTCACCTTTAACGATTTCTCTTCAAAGAGAAGAGTGGTTTAAGACTTCACAGTGCGGCCTGTTTGGAAACGAAGAGGCAACACATACGGGAGTTGGGACGTCAGAGAGGCTGTTCCCATGACAATAAGGAGGGTTGTTCATGATTCTGAGGAAGCGTTAGTAGGTCTTACGGCATTTTCGGTCCTTTCTAAAGGCTCAGTCTAGTAGAGAATGTGAGGCATTGAGGGAAAATCTTGCTGTCCTAGCGGGAGGAAAAGATGAAGAGCAGTGAAAACTATGACTCTCTTGCTTGGCCTGGTGAAGACTAGCGAAGGTGAATCTGCCCTGGTGCTTGCCCTCCCCGTGCCGCTGGGTTTACCGCCCTTCGCTCCCAGCCCTCGCGTCTCTGCCTGCCGTCTGTGACTTGCTGCCGTGGCTTCGCTGTGCTCTGCCCGCCTGCTTCCCCGCTGCAGACCTGACTAGCCGGTGTGTCGTGGGCCGCGATCTCATTGTGCTCTCTTCCCCAGAGTGTGGCTGACTCCTCCTGGATCACAGAGCTGCTCTGGACCTTCTTTGTTCCCTTCACAGTATATCAAGTAAGGTACTATCTCTCTCCCTCTTTCGTTTGGGGCGGGGTTTAGGGTGGGCAGAGCGCCTGGCGTTTTTGCTGTTGTAGTAAGAGATCTTTTGGTGTGTGCTAATGCGCACCATCGTTGTGGTATCTCAGCACGGCTTTGTTCAGCGTTACTTGGTCTGTGCCAGGTCCAGCTTCTGGACCAGCTTCTGAAGTGGAGAGGGCTCTCGGTTTCTGTGCTTAGTTGATGAAGGAGAGCAGTCTCTCAAGGCTTTTATGTCAAGCTTGCTGGGTATATTTTTGAAGCTAGCTGCTCTGCTGTAATTCACCCCAGGGTTGCTCAGGTCCCAGGGGTGATTCCCTGCAGGCACCCCAGGCCTGTAGCGTCTGTCTCTTCCCTGCCATCCCTTGTGAATTGCAGAGGGGTTCAGACGCCTGTCTTGGGCCCAGGTGAGCCCAGGCTGTCTGGGCAGCTTTGCTGTAATGCAGGTTCTTAGGCAGTGGAAGGGGCTTGGGGTAAAATTTAGAGGTCGGGGTATTTCAGCAAAGAAAACTCTTGGGCTGTAGCTTTCCCTGGCCATGTCTGGCTCGATCTGCTGATCTCTTTTCTGCTTTCATGTAAATGGCAGTGGCTCCTCATTGGGACCTTTCTGGGAACTTCATTAGGAGATCCTTCGCATGTTACGCTAAAAAAGATTCAGTGAGCCAGTTTTGTCTTCTAAGCTGTGCCTTGCCCGTAATTGTGCAAGCTAGTGCTGACGGTTGACACTCATCCCGTGGGCGAGCAGGGAGAGCTGAGGTGGGGATAGCGCCTTTGCACTACTGATCCCAGAGGGGGCTGGCTCCTCCAGCAGCCCGCGAAGCAGTCGGCCCAGTGCTGTTGTCCCCATTCAGGTGGATGCCGTCTGTCCCCAGACGAGCTGAAGAACTGAGTGAGGATTTTGCGCTCCGAGTTCAGGAGGTAGGAGGATGACGTGGGAGAGGGATGCGTAGGACTGCTGCAATTTGGGATGCTCACAGAGGAGAGTGGGCTGCAAGCAGAGTTGCAAAGGGCGTTTCTGGATGGGTGCATTTGTATGATGGGAGCTCTGGCCCGTATTTATTGCCCCTTACAATTATTCAGTTTTTCCATGGCCTGCCCCCCATTTATCCTTTCTGCCAGTTATCAAGGCTCTCCCCATCTAGTTCAAACCCTTCACTCCCTTTCGTAGTACCACGAATCAAATAAAGCAATTGCTTCTCCACCTCTCCCTTATGTGCCGGGTACTTCATAGCTCCTGTACCAAAGATCTTGTATCTCCCTGTCAGCCTGTTTTGGCAGGATGATATTACCTACTCCTGGTCCTTCATGTGCTCCATGCAACACTGAAATGCATCACTGAGGCCCTGGAGAAATCAGTTCCCAGTCCTCTTGCCCTCGCCGTGGCTCCACGCAGGCCTGTACATCTGATACGCTCCCCTGCAAGACGGGAATGCCTGGCTCACGCGTGTTGTGGGTCGTGTACATGTGACTCTTCTCTGCATTTCCACAGCTCTTGGCCGTGGAGCTGGGTGTGGTATCCACACGGCTCACTGCAGCAGATAAAACTGAACACATGAAGAGGCTGAGACACACGTCGCTTCTCCCCTTTGCCCCAGGTGGGTCTCCTGGGTAGCGTCCTGCCTACAGAACTGCCACCGAGGCTGTGCCTCAGCCTGCTCCTGGTTACTGGTGCATGGAGGGAGAGGAGAAGGCGTGTTCGACGTCCTCCTGGGGAGCAGGGGCTGCCCGTGTGCTCTGGGCTGGGGGTTGTAGCTGGCTGCAGGGAGAGGACCACCGCTCCTGAGCACAGACGTGACGGTCGTGTGCAGGAACTCCGGCTTTCTTATCGCGCCAGGGCACACTGGAGAAGGTGGAGCTGTTGCAGCTCGAAGGCCGTGCACCTTCAGGCCACACTCCTGTGCCCACTGTTCGCTCTCTTGCAGCCTCAAGCCAGCCCCTGGCAGCCAGGCCCAGGGCGCCCTCCGGCCTGCCTGGTGTTGCTCCCGGGGATGCGCGGATCGCAGCGATGGCTCAGCGGGTCAAGGAGGTGCTGCCTCATGTCCCTCTGGAGGTCATCAGAATAGACCTGGGTAAGCGGTGCCTGGGGTGGTGGCAGGGACGCGGCGTCACGTTCCATGCCAAGGCTCTGTGATACCTGAAAGCAGAAACCTTGTCCCCGCTGCACTGTGGAGCGCAACGGCTGCAAGGGCGTGAGTGTCCTGATGTGGCAGGTCCTTCTCTAACAGATGCTCCTTGTCCCGACAGCCCAAACCAACTGCGTGGATACCACCATTGCCAACTTGCTGGAGGGGAGAGTACCCTTCTTCCCTGAAAGCACGGAGGCCGATACTGACCTGCCTGCCCCCTCTGCCTCCCAGGCTGCAGCTGGCGTCCGGGGCTCTGTCGCTGTGCCGCCTTCCAAGGTACTTTTGGTGGCTGTGTTGTCTCGTCTGCTCTGGCAGCTTGCAGCCAGAGCACGATGGCCTGTGTTCAGGACTATGATGTCAGGGGAAGGGAGCATTTCAAACTGGAGGCTGAATTGGCATGCTGGGTCCTTGCAGAGCCACTAAGGAGGTCTCCTTGCTTTGTTTGACTGTCTCCTGATGGGTCTGGTGCTTTCTGTTCCAGCCAGCTACAAAGCAATTTGCGAAGTCCCCCGTGGAGCGGCATCTGTCCTTGCAGGAGCGGAAACGAGCGTTGTATGACTATGCCAGGAGGTGAGAGTCCACCCACACCTCACCCTGTCGGAGTCCCCAAAACCCCATCCCCAGTAGTACGCAGACGTGCCCCACGCAAGGGTCAGCCCTTGCTTTGCCTCGTGTTCTCCAGTTCCTCTCTCCCGGCCCAAGACAGCAGGGCTGAGGCACTGAACCATGGCAGAAGGAGAAGGGAGACAGGTGTTTGGCTGTTTCACCTTTCCGAGTGCGTAGCCCGTTGTCGTTCCTGGGAAGCACTCTGTCTTCTGAATGGCCGCTGGGCTCCTGGTTTTGGGGAAGAGGTGGGACAGAAGCCGCTTCCCACAAACGCAGCTGCTGAGGAACAGGGCGTAGCAAGAAAACCTCATTCGGTTCTTTGGTGGGACAGGTGCGACTGACAGACAGCACTGTGGGACTATAGGTTTCTTTGAAACGAGAATTGATGCTATGGAACGCTCGTTTTAGAAAGAGCTTGGCTGTTTGGCAGCACGAACAGCGCAGTTAATTGTCCGCAGGGAAGGTGGAGAGCTGCAGCGAGCAGGGAGCGAGTGTGAGCTCTGTGCACGGTTTTGAGGAGGCGAGTATCGGAACAGGCGTGCAGTTCTGGTGTCTGGCCTTCCTTTAGAAAAGGTGCTGAAAATTCAGAATTGGTTTGGAGGGTAAGGTCAGTCTGTTAAACTTACTCTAGATGAGGTGGCACGCTATGCGCAGTTCTGGGTGAGGGAACCAGGTTCTGAAACGCTGTTTAATCCGGCAGAGGAAAGCAGAATAGTAACCAGCGGTTCAAAGTTGACTTGACACAGGTAGTGGAGCAGTTGTTCCTGAAGAGGAGATGGATTGATCAGTGGAAGAAGCTTCCAGCAGAAGCAATGGCCTCTCGGTGCTTGGGTGTCTCGCGGTGAGCCTGGCTGACGGCTTGGAAGATGGCAGAGATAACGGAGCGTTTGGCTGGGTGCAGGGTGACAGGAGCCTGCTGCCGCAAGGTGGGGTCTCTGCTCTGTGGGCCGTGCTGTGAGGGGGAGAACTGGTCTGGCGTGCCACGCTCGGGTGTTGCGCTGAGCTTTGCTCCACAGCGCTCTGGGAGGAGATTGGAGGCTCGGGGATCAGTTAAACCTGTGAGATCCCGTGGGTCTTTGACACCGCATCAGCTTCTCCCTGTTGCTGAAAGTCTAGGAAATTCCCATGGTTGGAAGTTGAAACTAGCAAAATTCTAAGTGCCCATTTCTAAAGGGCCAGCCCAAGGTGACTCCGGGCAGCTCTTAGTCACCAAGAATTTAATTTAAACAGATGTGGTTTTCTGAAAGATCATTTCAGTTTAGAGGAATCGCATCTCAGAACGGTGCTGTGGCGTAGAGAACGTTAGACTGCCTTCAGAGCTGCCCCCAGGCCTTCTGACGCGAGCAGCAAGAGGCTGAGGGCTCCTGAGGAGCCGCTGGGCTGACCTGTTGGACAGCAGTGGGGTGGGAGTCCTTTCCTGTGGGTGCCTCACCTGACTTGGCTGCTCTTCTGTGTGCCCATCCTTTACATCCAGAGGTGAGGCTCTTCTGGCTGTAGAGTAGAGGTCTGTATACTTCTCTGAGAGGGAAGGATCCCAGTGAGACTGGGAAAGGCAATTGTGCTCCTCATCTTTGCTCCAGAGCAGGGCCTTCCTCACTGCCTGGGCTGGGGAGCAGGTACGCATCTGTCTCAAGTTCTGAGCGACAGCAGCAGCCCCTGGCACTCAGCCGTTTCAGGATCAAACAGGGTTTGTGGCGCAAGGCTTGCTGAATGTTTTGTTTCCATACAGCCCTCTGCCCAGGCTGCTGAAAGCGCTGGCAATTCACAGCGACGCGTGGCTGGTCTCAGGGGAGGCTCTGCGCTGTGTTCCCCAGCTGCTCGGTGTTTAACAGCGGCGCGCGCAGGACGCGGCGGGAGCTGGGTGTCTGTCAGTTCAGGCTGGCGGTCGCAGGAGTCTGGTGGTCTGGCGGTGTCACCTCTCCCTTCTCCCAGGCGGAGCCTTTGGTCTGGCTCCTTGTCCCGCTGGGGCCTGGAGCGCTGTGCGGATGTGTCTCATCCCAGCTGAGGTGCGAGGCTTGGCTTGCGCGGTCCCACGCCTGGGGACAGGGCGCTTCCCACCAGCAGCCCACGCCACTTCCCGGGTGTATTTAGCTTACCCAGGCAGGACACGGGGGCAGGCACGTACCGTGCCTGGCTCGGGAGCACCGAGCGGCTGGGCTGTGCTGGCAGGGCGGTGTCCGGACTCCTGGGCGGGAAGCCTCTGCCGGGAAAGCCGGGCCGGGAGCGGCTCTGGAGGGAGCCGGGCCCGCTCGGTTGGTGCTCCCCGGGGCTGGTCCCCAGCAGCGGCTCGGGGCGCCGTGGCTCCGGGAGGGGGTGCCCCGCCAGCCGGGCTCAGCTCGCTGGAAGTGCC
>WHYT01015894.1:118205-135756 GCA_009806455.1 Tetrax tetrax
CCCGGGCTGGCGTGCACCGGGGGGGGGCGGTGGGCTCCCGGGCCATGGCGTGCACCGGGGATCGGGGCGGTGGGGTTCCCGGGCGGGCTGGCGTGCACCGGGGATCGGGACGATGGGGCTCCCGGGAGTGTCTGAGTCGACGGGGGTCTCGGGAGGGGTGGTGGGACCCAGGGGATCAGGGTCGATGGGGGTCCCGGGCGGGCTGGCGTGACCCGGGCTGTCTGTGTCGGGGATCCCGGGCGGGCTGGCGTGCACCGGGGAGGGGGTGCGTCCCAGGCGGGCTGACATGCGCCGGGGGTCCCGGGCGGGCTGGCTTGTGCCGGGAGGGGCTAGTTCCATGAGGGTCCCAAGTGGGTGGATGTGCACGGGGGGGAGCTGAGTCAATGGGGGTCTCGGACAGGCAGGCTGATGTGCACCCTGAGGGCCGGGGCAGAGGAGGATGGGGGTTCCCGGGGGAGCGGGGCATGCCCAGGGGCATGCCCAGGGCAGGTAGAGGTGTGCAGGCCGTCCCAGGATGGAGGCTGCGCTCGGTGCTCCCGTGGTCCCTGGGCAGTGGTGTGGGATGCACCGGGAAGGGCTCCCGGCGGGATGGGGTGAGCCAAGGAGGCCTCTTGGGCAGTGGGGTGCATCGGTGGGCCTGCGGCAGAGCAGGAGGGTGCTATGGGGGCCAGGCTGGTGCTGGGCTGACAGCCCCCCCAGGCTCCTGGGTGGAGCTGCGGTGTGGCCCAGGGTGCGCGGAGCCCGAGCCCGCGCCCTCGCGTTTCTCGTCCTGCCACGCCGACGTGGAGCGGATGCTGCTGGAGGCCCAGCTGGAGACGGAGAGCGGTGACGGGTGAGTCCAAGGAGGAGCCCGGGCACCTGGAGTCCTGCCTGGCCGGGGGGGTGTCGGGGGGCTGGGGGGCGGTGCAGGCTCGGTGACCGAGGGGGTTGTGTTTGCAGTGCCCTGCTCGCGCTGGGCTCCCCGGGCTGGGATGACGACGGAGCGGGCCAGGCGAGCGAGCAGCCTGGGAAAAGCGAGCCGCTCCCTCCCCGCAGCCAGCCGCAGCCGGGCTGTCCCCACTCCCGGCAGGTAAGCTGGCTCCCGAGCTGCGCCCCGTGCTGCGCCGGCCATGCCCCTGCTCTTACCTGCTCTATGCTCCTTCTAGCGAGATGCGCCAGAGGAAGCTGAGCAGAGGGAGCGACGCCTGCCAGCATCCCTCAGCTGGGCCTGTGGCCCCCATCCTCACCATCTGTCCCCAAAGTAAGGCCCACGTCCCCCAGCAGCATGTCCTGCTGTGCTCTGCCCTTGCTGTCTGCTCTGCCCTGCTGTCCCTGTCCCCGCCGGCGTGCTCTTCCCTCCTGCCCTCTTTAACCGTGCACTTTTCCCAGGGAGTTTGCCTTTGTGTGCTCCCCCCAGCCGGTGCTGTGGAGCCTGCAGGGAGGTGCAGTGGGGAGAAAGAAGAGGCTTTTCAGTTCAGAGCTGCTGCTGCTCTTCATCCCCTCGCTGCTGCTCAGCCACGTGCTGACGCTGGGACTCGGGTGAGTTTCTGATGGGCCTGCCCTGTGCTGTCGAGCAGCCTCGGCCGGAACCGACCCCTGGGGTGCAGGCAGGGCCAGCCCTGCACTGCTTGGTGGCTGGGCGGTCTGGGGCTGTCCGAGGCCTCTGGCTGCCCCAACCCGGGGGGCTGTCCCCATGGGAAGTGGAGGAACGCTCCCGGGGTCGGACTGCTCGTCCTTGGGTGCCCTCCTGCACCACTTCTCCCAGCAGCCGTGGTCCTGTCCCCGTGCCAGTGCCTTACAGCCACTCTCTCCAATCCAGGATCTACATTGGGAAGCGGCTGGCGGCCTCCTCAGCAAACCCACTGTGAAGCGCTGGGCTCGGCAAGAGACGGGTGGCTCCACCGCCCCGCTCCTTCGTTCTGCGTGTGGAGGGAGCCCAGGCGCCAGCGCAGCCCATCTGGTCCCAGACTTCGTGTTTGCGGCATAAGGCGCTGCCTCCCCTTGTCCCTTCTTTAGCCCCGGCCTGGGAGCTGATCCCACCCTCCCACGTAGACAGGAACCCACCGGCGGCAGCTCCCCGGTGCAGGCAGCTCCTGCCCTCCCCATCCCTCGGTTACGGGTCCAGGTTCCTCTTTAACACGAGACTGTAAATATGGCTCCTGAGCCTGCACCACCGCGTGCGAATAAACAGCCCTGTGCCAGCTCGGGAGGCAGAGCAGCGTGCCCGCAGTCGCTGCAGCGAGACCCGGCACAGCCCGGCCAGGGGACAGCGAGCGTGCTCCCCAGCAGCATCGGTTCCCGCAGGCTTTCCCTGCCCTGGGGCTGCAGGAGGGCAAGTCCCGGCTGTTCTGGGGTGCTGGGCACAGTGCCGGCGTGGTGCCGGCCATGGAAAGGCCCCTGCTTGGGCTGCGTGTGGGCAGGGATAAGTGCTGGGGTGCGTGCGGGGTGTTCGGCCCCACTGCAGGTGCTCACCTGATGCGTTGTCCTTTATTGGCCGGCCGTGGCCTGCTGCAGCAGCGAGGCAGGGGCTGGAGCACGGCACGGCACCAGCCTGGCACGGGCAGGGCTGCAAAGCCAAACAGCGGCAGGAGAGCTGGCACTGCGCGAAGCACGGCGCTGCCCCGGCCGGCTCCCGTGCGGTCACGGTGCCTGGACAGAAGGGTTTGTCCTGGCGCTGCAGGAGGGGAGGGAAGAGCTCGGCGCACGCCGGCAGGGAGTTTGCTTGTCACCGCGCACATGGCATGGTCCCAGGGCGGTTCGGGAGGGTGGAGGAAAGTCCTGGCGCAGCGTGGTCATAGTGCTGCGCGGGTGGGAGCTCGGCGGAGCTCTGCGCGGGACCGACGTCCTGGCAGGGCTGGTGCCTGACTGCAGCGCTTGGCAGGCCGCAGAGCGCTGGGGCAGGTGGGTCCCAGCCCTGCAGGGTGGCAGCAGCCAGACCTGACCAGACCCAGGGTGGTGGTGCCCCGCGCCACCCTGGGCGCAGGGGGGCCCTGCGGCTGCGTGGGTGCTGCTGGTGTGAATGCTGCGAGAGGCAGGCGAGGCGTGGTCCAGCAGGCACGGATCAAGCAGGGCCGTTTGCCAGCAGCCAGCTGGGAGCAGGGCACCGCATCCCTGTGGGCAGGGGTGGCCGCGAGCAGAAGGTGCAGCTGCAGGTGGGCACCGGGTCAGAGCTGTGACAGGCGCTTGGACTTCGGTGGTGGAGGTGGTGGCGACTTCAGCCCTTTATTTCCGTCTGCTGTCGGCAACGTGGATGCCTGCAAGCAGAGCGGCAGTTACTGGGGCAGGGGGCACCAGGGGTGGGGGGCACCGGGGCCGGGGGCCTGGGCCAGGCCCTACCTTCCCTGCGGTTGTGGCGTCGCTCTGCTCCAGGAACGTCTCGTACACCGTGGGGCTGATCTTGCGGGGCAGTGGCGGGGCCTTGCTGGCACTCTTCACGCGGCCACCGAAACCGGTGGGAGACAGGGACAGCCCTGCGCAGGCAGGGGAGGTGAGCTGGGGGCACCGTCCAGCCTGGGGGGCCGTGGGGGCCCTGGGCTGCCAAGGCCAGCTCACCCGCTGCGGGAGCAGCACTGCCCTGGGCGTGGGGCGCGAGCCCAACTGGGAGAGGTCTGATCTCGGTACCGGGACCCAGCGGCACGAGGTCCGGGACTGAAGACCCCCAGGGAGTGTTGAGCGGGGGACACGCGAGCTGTGTGGGGTCTCCCTGCCTGCTCCTAGCTGCAGGACGTGCCCGCACCCCGAGGGGGGTGAGGGTGCCTGCGCTGGGGTGCTGCTACCTGCACTGCTGGGGTGGGGGCACGGCCCTGCTTGTGCAGGAAGGCTGGATGCTGTTTGGGGCTGTGGGCTGAGGGAAGGTGCCCCCGTGGGCCATGCCAGGAGCGCGGGGGGCGCTGGGAAGGTGCCCCGAGCTGGAAGCCGTGGAGGGGAGTACCTGCAGTGCTGGGCTGGGCACCGGTGGCGTCTCGGCTTGGCGGGGGCTGTTTCCCGTCGGAGCTGCCCAGGCTGCTCTCGCTGATGTTGCGGGAGAGCCTCCGCTTCTCATCCTGGGGCACAGAGGGGAGGCGCAGTGCTTCAGGGGGGCCAGGCTGCGTTGCAGCACCCACAGCCCCGGGAACGCAGGAGCCCCTGGCAGGGTGTGATGCTCCCCAGCACTCTGCCCGCAGCCCAAAGGCAGCCCCTGCCCGCAGCCCTGGGTCTCCAGCCTTGTGCCCCACCAGCCTCCGCTCCTGCCCTCCCTGCCCTCAGCCAGCTGCACCCTGCAGCAGGGGCTGCCAGCAGCCCCCCGAGGGGTCCTGGCTGTGCTGAGGCCTGAGTGGGGCCCTGGAGAGCGGGGAAGGCACCAGGGCTGTGCTGAACATCACCTTGGGCTCTGGCAGCTCCGAGATGGACTGGCGCAGGTCCTGCCGCCGGTACCCAAAGAAGGTGCTGGAGCGGTTCTCCTTGCGCTCGTTCCTGCGGTCCTCAGTCTCAGAGGTGCGAGGGACAGGCTTTGGGGTCAGGGTTGCCTCCGTGCTGTGGAGCAACTGTGGCTGGTGAGGGGTGGCAGGGGGAATGGGGAGCAGGGCTACAGGGGGCCAGAAGTGGCCACCATCAGCCAGGCACCAGCAGTGGATGCTTGAGGGGGACAAGCCAGCAAGACAAGCACGAGTGGCTCAGGTGACACCATGGTGGCATGGCAGGATGGACCCCTGAGATGCATCTGGGCATAAAGGGGCCAGTGGGGGATGGGTGAGGGCAGTAAGACGAAGTGGCTCGGGGCCAGTGCCCCCCACCACAGCACGTACCTGTCTCCAGCATGGCTCAGCCGGTCCCAGTCGGGTCCCCAGGCCATGGACCGCGGTCGTCCACTCCGCCGGTCCTCAAAGCACACCTGAGAGCACAGGGACCTGAGGGCCAGGGGCCACGAGAGTGCAGAGCATCCCCTCACCTGCTCCGGGTTTGTGCGGGTACCAGCCACCCTGCGCACTGCTGCAACCCGCCCAGGGCAGGCAGGGACCCCAAGGTCCCCCGTGCACTGTGCCCCTCACCTGTAGCTGCTGCAGCTGCGGCCCCATCGAGCTGTTCCCTGCTGCCCCAGACCCGCGTTGGCTCGTCCAGGGCCACGCACTGTCCATGCAGCCCTGGCTGTGCCCGCACCGCGCTCACCACCCTGGCACTCACCATCTCCCGCACTCCGTACTGGCTCTCCACCTTGGCCCGCAGCTGCACGAAGCACTGCTCCATGCGCTCGTGGAAGGGCCGCAGGTCCTCCGTCACCTTCCGCCCGTGGATCCGGATCCCCTCTGCCAACAGCGGCGTCTGCAGAAGAGCGGGGACGGGTCTGCCTGGGCTCGCGGGGCTCCCCCAGGACGGGGACACCGGGTGCCCCACGGCAGCGGCCCCCTCCAGCTGCCGGAGCAATGCTGCGGGCTGTACCTGCCAGGCAATCAGGTCCTTCAGCTTCTCGATGTTCCCCTCGTCCTCAGGGTGCTCCTGCAGGTAGGACTCCCGGAAAAAGGCCTGCAACAACCCCCTCTCAGTCCCGCTGGTGGCTGGCTCGGCTCTGCACGGGCAGGGGATGGCGCGAAGCAGCGCCAGCGCTTGCGGTCGCCAGCCCCGAGAGCGCGCGCGCCGGCCTTGGCGCAGCACCCGCGTGTCCTCACCGTCTCGTACTTGGCAAAGCCACCCATGACAGCAGGGTCCACGATGCCGTTGAGCAGCATGGACAGCGGGTTGACGGGCAGGCTGGGGTCGTTCTGGTGCCGGTTGATCTCGCTCATAATTTTCTCATTGGTTTTCATCATGGTCTCGATGGCGTTTTCCAGGGGGGAGATGATGGTCTGTGCCCGCGGAGGGAGGGAAGGTGAGCAGCCGGCTGACCCCAAGAGCTGCGCAGGCTGGCCGGGTGGTCTCTCCCCGGGCCCGGAGGTGGGCGGCCCCGAGGTTGCACATCTCACCCCAGGAAGCCCCTCGGACTCCTGGCACCGGCTGCCTGGAGCCGAGTGGAGAGCTCGCGGGGAGCACTGGGAGTGCTGGACCCTGGCTCCGCGCGCAGGCTGCTGGCAGGGTTACTGCTGCAGCCCAGAGCCACGGGGCAGGTGATGGACGTGTGACGGGGCAGCTCAGCGGGCAGCTCATGGGAAATGTTGTTGTCCTGGGGGGCAGCTGTGCAGCAGCAGTGTGCAGGGCTCCAGGACTGCGCAGACGCGCGTGTGGCAGCACTTGTGCAGCCGTACCGGTGCCCTGCAGCACAGCCGCCGTGCGAGAGCCCAGCTGGGGCGTTTCACCCCTTCCTGGCTGCAGCAGCTGAAACACCCTGGGCTTTGGCCAGGCACTTCGCTCTGACAGAGCCGTGAAGCCCATGTGCAGAGCTGAAACTCCTCCAGCGCCTCTGCTGCTCCCCGCGCGCCATCCCCTGCTTCCCACGGAGATGTGCGTCCCAGTGGGTGACCCACACAAACCAGTCCCTGGCACCAGCCCACAGAGGCTGCTGGCACCCCGAGTGCCGGGGTGGGGGTCTCTGTGCCCAGTGTCAGCTCTTGGGGACGTGGCCAGGGACAGCATTCCCACATGGCGCTGGCCCGAGGTCAGCCCTGGAGCCGGGGCAGCGGGGCCAAGGCGATGTCGAAGCGGGGTGACCCCTCGCCGCTGGGCAGGGGTGGTAGCTGGGCTCTGCGCTCGCAGGGGGAAGGGGGCCGTGCTCGCACCCCGCTCTGCGGGCAGAGAGCGCAGGTCAGAGCTGGGTCTGCTCTGCTGCAGGCGCTGTCCTGGGCCACACACCCGAGGGACCACCACGGGGGCACAAGCGCGGGCTGGGAGTCGCGAGGTTTGGGGGCTCAAGCGCTGGGTGGGCTGGGCCAGGGCTGCACCGAGAGCAGAGACTGACGGGGCCTGGGGACCGAGGTGGGGGATCGGCCAGGCAGCGGGCGGGACGCACTCCCCGCACCCTGGCTTCAGCCACTCGCGCTTGGGAAGCCTGGAAGGCGCCGGGACAGCGCGCCCACCTGCATCTGGGGTTTGTGGTGCTGTGTGGGGAAGGGATGCCCTGGGAGACCCCCGCTCCCCCCACGCCCCCTCCTCACCGTGGTGGTTGAGGTCACCACAAACCAGCGCAGGATGCCGGGCAGGGGGTAGGCTGTTACAAACGTCGTCCGCTCGATCCACATGTTCTGTGGGAAGGGCAGCAGTCATCCACCGCCCACCTCCTCATCGCCCTGGGACACCCCCGGCTGCCCCGTGGGGTGGGGGCTCTCGCCTCCCTTCCCATGGGCACAGGATCACCACCTTCCTCATCCCAGGGCTGGGGGAGCCCCCATCTCTCCTGTATCCCCCTCCCCCTGGACACCTGGTTCCTCCCAGGGCCCCTCCAGCTCTCCCCATCCCTCCCAGCTGGGGGTCCCAGCAGCCCCTGCCAGCACTCACTGCAAATTCGTTGTCTGGGTCCTTTGGGCCTTTCTTGAAGGGCCGCGAGTAGCTGAACTTCTGGACGTGGTTGGCTTTATAGAAACTGCGGGGCAGGGAAGGGGCAGAGGATGGGAGAGACCCCCTCTCACGCCCTATCCCACGGGGAGTAGAGCGGGTGCACCCCCTCCACCCCGCGGCACTCACTTGGTGATCTGCTCCGGGATGCTCCGGTCCTTGAACCGGACCTTGGCTTCCTCCACCGGCTGCACGGTGAAACACTGGATATCTGCGGGAGTGAAGGACCACGGGCATGCACAGAGGGGGACAGGGCTGGGGGGAGAGGGGCCCTGGGGCTGCGTGGGGAGGCACTGCGGGACCCGCACGGGGGGCTATGGGACGGGGAACGAGCCACCCCCAGCCCTGTCGCCATGCTCGGAGGATACACTGGCCCAGGGAGCTGGTGATGTCCTGGCCAGGGGGAGACGTGCTCTTCAGCTTCTCGGCATTGGGGAAGGGGCTCAGCAGCCGCATCTCAAAGTCCTCCCGGCGCTCGTACTCCTTGCCCCGGTAAATGAAGACCTTGTTCTGTGGGGGAGGAAGACGCCAGCCCATCCCAGCGTGCTGCAGAGCAGGGCCGTGGAGCCCTTGGCCCCGCGCTGTGGCTGCAGCGAGCCCCGGTGCACTAGGGGGGTGGGCACCAACAGGGCCGAGCCCCCAGCCGAGCAGGAGACCCCCCCTCTCCAAAAAAATATTTCTCCAAACCAGCAACTGGAGGAAAAAGGATTTAAAGGGCGGGCTGGCTCGGACGGCTGGGGCTCTGGAGTGAAGGTCTTTGGGCAGGCACGCAGCGACAGGGATCTGTGGTCGGTGGGGACAGAAACCACCCAGGGGACAGCAAGGAGCCCTTGAAACCCGCCGTGACCGCTGTGGAAGCGATGGCGCCCGTGCTGTGGCAGTGACAGCAGGGCAGGGGAGTGCGGCTGAACGCTCGATGGGAGCAGCGCCAAGCGTGCCAACTCGAGCAGATTAAAAACCTGGGGAACGCAATGGGGGTGAACGGGGCGAAGCACTTGGCTCTCGTCCAGGAAGACGAGCCCTGCTCTTGCAGGCCGATGCCAGGAGCGCGTTTGCCAGCGCAGGAAAAGGGAGAGGCGCTGAGAAAACCCTGCCCACAGCACTGCCCTGCCGGCATGGGGAGGGGGCGGCGGGGCTCCCGCAGTGACCCCGGAGGTACCCGGATCTGCTCATGACCTGCACCGTTAGCACAGAGCCATCTCGGCACCGCGACACACGTGTCCCTCCACCCTCGACACGACACAGTGCAGACACAGGTGTCTGTGCTGGAGCCACCACTCCGCCGGCGCTGCCGGAGGGTCCCCGGGAAGGTCACAGGGGTCTGGAGGAGCCGCGGTTCCCCACCTGCTGCTGAGGCTGCGGCTTTCCGCTTGCAGCCAAGATCCTGTTCCGACCCTCGCAAGTCCCCGTCTCAAAAGCAGCGTGCCCGAACAGCCTGGGCTCGCAGACCCCGCGCTGCACCCTGCAGCGAGCCGGGGCCACGCTGTCTCCCCGCGGGTGCTGAGCCTGTGCCCCGCTTGCCCCATCCCTGGGGACACCCCTGTCCCAGGGACCCCGTGGTGCTGCCAGACCTCCTCCCGCTCTCTCGGGTGGGGCTGGCCTGGCTGGAGCACTTAGCTTAGAGGACCTGGTTGTCACCCCCACCCCGGTGAGGAGCCCCATCCCTCGGGCGCGGGGACGGCGCTGGTCCTCAGCTCACGGGGTGCCACCCTGAGACGGTCACACCGTGAGGCTCGGCCTGGCGCAGCGCTGGCTGCTGGCACGCGCCGGCCCCGGGCAGCCGGGAGCCGCTTACCCGCAGGAAGGTGGGGAAGCCTTGCCCGTAGTAGCCCACAGCGAAGTAGTCCGGGCTGGGCCGCAGCACCTTCAGGATCTTCTCGTAGAACTTGGCTTCCCGCTGCTGCAGGGGAAGAGGGGCAGGAGCAGGGATGGGACGGGGCCCCACTGTGGGACAGGAGCCCTACGGACCCCTCAACCTCCCCACGGCTCGTGGCACCCGCTGGCAGCTGCCCCCCAGCCTTGCCGGGCACTCACCAGGATGTCACTCAGCATTTCGTAGTCGAAGACTTCGCTCTCGTACTGCTCTGCCAGCTCCTTGCAGATGTGGATGGCCTCTTCCCACATCTGCACGGGATGGGAGCCGGGCAGGGGCCCCACGGTCTGAGGTCAGCTGGGGTGCAGGGGGCAACTGGGGGCTTCCAGAGGAGACCAGCCCCGCCTGGGGGGTCACCTGCACCCCTGCTCCCCAGCGAGGAGAGGAGGGCTCTCCCCGTGCCGGCTGGTGGTCCCGCTTGGCACTGGTGGGCTGCAGCGGGACATGGCTTCCTGCTGTCTCCAGCAACCGAGCCCCCTGCCCAGGAGAGCCCCTCTCCTGGGGAGTCCCAGCTGCCAGCCCCCAGCTGGGATGGGACGAGGCGGGATGGGGTGGGACAGGGGAAGGAGAGCAGGTGGCCGTGGGGTGAACCGCCCAGCAGGGCAGCTCCAGCCCCACCACAGCGATGGGGTGGGCAGGTGGGCTGCGCAGAGCCTGGGGGCTTGCAGCAGGAGGCAGCGGTGGGTGGGAGCCCGGCTTGCCCTGGGACGCCCAGCTCCTGCCAGCCGGCCGGGGCCGAGGGGGGCTGCCAGGGCGCGTGGCCGCGCTCACCTTGCCCTGGTCGAAGTAGTCGATGATCTGGTTGTACAGAGCCTCCTTCAGCTGGCGCTGCGTGTGCAGGCTGGGGCTGTGCAAGCCCTGCATGGGGGCTGCGTTCGCCTCGTCCGACCACTGCGCAGAGGCCGCGGCAGCCCGTCACGCCGAGCCCTTGGGCCCCGGCCGGGCGACCCCCGCAGCCCCCGCGCCCCACCTTGAGGAGCTGGGCGTGCAGCAGCAGGGTGTAGGCTCCCTCCGTGTAGTTCTCGTAGCTGATGTGCAGGTCCTTCAGCTTGTACAGGTACCTGGGAGCAAGGGTTCCGTGTGCGGGGCGCGACACCCAGCGCAGCCCGGGCTCTGGCATCCCCTCTGCCCCGCGCCTCGGGCCGCTCCGCCATCCCACGTGCCTGGGGCCGGGGCAGCGGGGGCCAGGCAGCTCGGGGCCCGGGACCCCTCATCCCGCGGCGACGCTGGTGTCCCTGAGGCCGCGCTCACCTGATGTACATGGCCTGGCGGTCGATCTCCTTGTAGAAGTTCTGGGGAAAAGCAGACGAGGCCGTTTTGAGTGGCCCCAGGAGGGGGCACATGCTGCAGCCCCCCACACTCCCACACCTTGCTGGGGGTCATGGTGCTGCTGAGACCGTCCCCACACAGCGACTGGGCTGCCCTCGGCAGCGGGGAGCTGCACGGTGCCTCCCAGCAAGCCCCCCCCAGACACCGTGTCTGGCACCGAGCGCACCCCATCTCTGCTGTGCGGGGGCACCGCAGCCCCAGGGGATACAGGGGCTGAGCCCTGCGGGAGCGGGGGGCACGGGGCAAGTGCCCACCAGGAGGTTGACGGTGCAGCTCATGCTGTAGGTTTTGTTCTCGTCGTTCATAACAGCCCGGTAGTCGAGGAGCCGCTCCAGGAGCCCGGTCACCAGCGCGACGAAGTTCTCCCCAGGCTTGGCCAGCTCAGGGTGTCCCCGGCAGCAGCTGAGCAGGCTGAGGAGGAGAGGAGGCAGCAGGTCACTGCATGCCCAGCTCCGCAGCGCTGCCACCACCGCCCCAGCTCTGCTCTCTCGAGGTGCCCGGAGCTGCGGGGGCCAGGTCCCCCAACAAGGGACAGAAAGCAACACCCGGTCTGCAGCGAGACAGAGCGAGTCCCGTGCCGACCCCGCCAGGTACTCCAGGGACGGGGGAGAGACCCGGCAGCTCCAGCCACCCCGCACGTAAATCTGTGACGGGCATAGCGAGGCAAGAGCAAAGCCGGGGCAGGGCAGGGGCATTGCCCAGGGCAGGGGCACTGGGAGGGACAGGGGCATCGCCCGGGGCAGGGGCACTGGGAGGGACAGGGGCATCGCCCGGGGCAGGCGGGGGCAGGCTGGCTGGGCAGCTGCAGTGCGCAAGGGGAACACGATGCTGCCCGTCCTCTCCTCAGGCCCCGCTGCCCCGCTCTGGGTCAGAGCCCAGCGTGAGGAGGAGCGCGATGGCCGCGATTCAGCCGAGGCAGGAGCCCGGCAGACAGCAAAGGGCTGTGCCCTGGGGAGAGGTGGCAGGGATGTCACTGCACACTCACATGCTCTCAAAAAGATGCTTGTACTGCTCGTCCCCCCGGCCGCCCTCCACCTCGCTGTCCAGCTTGCGCAGGATCTCGTCCTCAAACTGCGGAGATGCATGCGAGGGGGTGCTGAGCTTGGCCCCCGGCTGCTGCAGCCCCTGGGATGCAGGGCCTCAGTGCTGGGGTGGGAGGGGCTGCGGGGTCTGGAGCCCACTTGGGCCCCCAAACAGCCCCCAGGCTCTGCTGCTGCTGCCCCTTCCCCCAGGGCTGCCCGGCACAGACGGGTCCCTGTCCCCCTCCCAGGCCACCCTGCTCCCTGGTGTGGCTGAGTCCCCGCGCTGCCCTGGCACAGGCAGGGCCCCATCCTGCTCTCTGGGTCTCAGCACGGGCAGGTCCCTGACTCGCTTCCCAAGTCCCCGTCCAGCTCCTACGCTGGCCTCGTCGCCGTTCCCCCAGCAGCCTGGCCCCGGCTGACCCCAGGGGTCTCCACACAGTGCCTTGTGCCTCCTGAAGCCACAGCCTTCCCTGCCCGGAGCGGCAGGGCTGCGCCTGCCTGAGGTCCCCCATCTCCCAGAGGATGCTCAGCCTTCAGGTCCACGGAGTTTGTGCTCTAGCTGCAGCCAGTGGGCCCAAAAGCCCAGGGGATCCTGCATGTGCGCAGTGTGGGATGGGGGGTCTGGAGCAGGTATCTGATTACTGGTACCCCTTGCCTCCAGGCTGGACCACTCTGGGGTCTGCACATCCCAAACTTGGGGGACCTTGTTCCCCTGGTCAGGGGGACTGCCGTGGTTTGCTCCCGAGGTGCAGAGCCCCTGTGCTGCAGCAGGATGGCACGGGGACATCCCCTGCAATGGCTCAGGTCCTCTGAGCCCAGCCGTGCCCGCACGGCTCCCCCAACGCAGCTCTGCTGCGGCTCCTTGTGTCCCTGTCCCTCATCCCTCCCTCCTGCAGCCCCACATCCCAGGATGAGAGGCAGGGGGCTGAGCATTGCCTCCACCCACCCCCACAGGGACAGTGCAGCCTGGGTGAGGAGCAGGATGCGGCCGCGGTGGCCTCCTGTCGCGGCCCAGCCACAGCCCTGGGCACTCACCCGGCTGAAGCTCTTGGTCAGCTGGTACTCGCAGAGCATCATGTCGAAGAAGATGGGGATGGTGGACTTGCGCAGCTCCAGCTCCGGCACGAGCGTCATCTCCAGGATGGGGCCCACCATGCCCGGGATGAACTCGATCTTGCGATTGCCTGGGGAGCGCAAGGGGGGCTGGGGACCCAGGCTCGTGCAGCCTGCTCCCCGGGGTCAGCCCTGGCCTGGGCCGCACGGCTGGGAATGGGCAGCAGCGCGTGGAGCAGGGGGAGAGCGGTGCCAGGAGATGTGCTCGCCCGGGACAGGCAGCTGCAGCGCAGCCCGGGAATCCTGGGGACAGCCAACGCTGCACGGCCAGGACAGCACAGCAAACGCTCGGCTGAGGGACTGTCAGCTGGGGCCGTGCTGCTGCCCTGGAGCCCTTGCAGGGGTGCACATCCCATGGGCTCACATATCCCAGACTGCACATCCCGTGCCATCCCACAGGCTCGCATATCCCAGACTGCACATCCCGTGCCATCCCATGGGCTCACATATCCCAGACTGCACATCCCGTGCCATCCCATGGGCTCACATATCCCAGACTGCACATCCCGTGCCACCCCACAGGTCGCACATCCCACGGGCTCGCTCGTCCCCCAGGCTCGCATGCCTGCAGACTCACACAGGCTCGTGCACCCTGCTCACACCTGCAGGCTCCCGTGCCCCATACCAGCAGCATCCCGCTCCCCTGCACCCATTTTGGGGGCAGTGCTGACACACACCAGCCTGCAGAGACTTGCTAAGCCTCCTCATGGCTGGCCACACCGCGGCTCACCTAGGTTGTACCACATGTCCCGAATGGAAGCGCCGATCGTGGCTCTCATGTCCCCGTACCTGCCAGGACGGACGTCGGTTAGCATCGCTCCGCAGCCTGGGGTGCAGCGTCCAGGCCAGGGGCCCAAGCACAGCCAGACCGGCTCATCCTGAAACGCCTGACCGCACGGCGTGGCAGCAGGCTGGGGCCGGAACCTGAAGCAGAGCTCGGCTCTGCCGGGCTGGGGAGGCCAGCGAAGGCGAGAGTGACTCACTTGGCCAGGATGCTGTTGCGCTTGGCCTGGGAGAAGTTCTCCAGCTGCAGGGAGTCCTGGGTGAGGAAAGCCACGGCCAAGTGGAAGTAGTTGTTCCACAGCTGCGGTGAAAAAACGGGGGAGAATGCCAGGCTCGGTGTCTGAGGGGCAGGCAGCACCAAGGGCTGGGCTGGGCTGGGTCCCCTCCCGGCCCCCCGGCCCCGGCTGCGCCCACTTACCTGCAGCTCGAAGCTGCTGTCGCTCAGGAACGTTTCCGTCAAGGTCGTGGCGAAGTGGTTGATGGCGCGCAGGAACTCCCTGTGAGGCACGCGGCCGTGGTGACGGCAGGGTGAGCGGCAGTGGGGGAGAGCGGGGCTGGCCTCACAGGGGGCCCGTGCCCACCCTCGTGCTCCGTCCTGTCCTTTCTGCCCGCGGCGGTGCAGCTGGATCCTGCGCACCCCATGTCCCCACCATATGCAGACCCCCAGGGTGGGAAGGGTGGGGTGTCTGGATTCAGCTTCCCACCCCCTCAGGAGCCCCCCAAGCACACGAATGGGGCTGCAGGGAGCAGCTCTGCCACCCAGCTCCAGACGGAGCCAGCCTGTCCCGGGACAGAGCGGGGAGTGTCGGGAGCTGCCTTGGGCCAGCCCGAGCACGGACCCAGAGCTGCTCCAGGAGGATTTGGAGGGGGGTAAGCTAGCCCTCAGCCGCCCAGCACTGCCACGCTGCAGCACCTGCGAGCCCTCTGCCCCGGCCCTCACACCTGGCTCAGTGGCTGCCCCCGAGTCCCCGCCAGCCTGGTGGTCCTCACCGGTTCTGCACCATGTTCATCACCATCCAGTCGGAGGGGTACACCGTCTTACCAATCAGGTCCTTGAAGAGGATGAAGGTCTCCATGAGGAAGTCCTGCCGGGGAGGAGATGTCAGGGTGATGCTGCGCTGAGCACCAGGGATGGGAGAAACCCTTGCCACCCGACAGCGAACGCTTCAGCTCTGCGGAGCGGGGACGCGGGCTGTGCTGGGGGACAGGGCTGGTGGCACCAGCGCTGGGTGCCCAGGTGCAGGCAGGGCACTGGGACTCGCAGAGATGCCCCTGGAGAGATGCTGAGTGGAGAGGCAGGGAGGTACCGGTGACGGAGGACCCACGTCCCGCAGTGCGGGGCAGCACTCACCATCAGCTCGGGCCGGGACGGGAACGCCTTGATGTAGGAGCTGTAGTGGTCCTTGTCCATCTGGCTCAGGATGGCGGCCATGCAGGCCACGTAGTGACTCTGGGGGAGAGGGGCTGCTCAGGACTGCCGAGGCCCCGCGGCCGGCACCGTGGGGTGTGCTGGGGGCGAGGGGGGCCCGTGCACCCAGCACTGCGGGTCGGATCCCGTGCGCCCGCCTGTGCTCCTCCAGCTGGTCTGTACCCCACAGCCCCTTGCCCTCCACCTGCTGCAATCCCCTCCTCCCCAGCTCGCCAGACCCCTCTTCCTGCCCCCCTCGGTGGGCTCCCAGCCAGCCCTTCCTCTCCTGGTCCTGCGCATCCCGCTCCAGGCGTGGGACAGCTCTGACACCTGCCGCGGCGTTGGGCAGGACGCAGACGTGACTATACAGCGTACCTGCTGCAGCATACACCTGCCATTTTTAAGGTCATTTAAGGCAACAGGTGGGTGCAAGCGCATTTTGAAAACGGCGAGCAGCTTCCCTCTGGAGGCCAGCGTGTCTGGACTGCCTCTCGCAAAGGGCCGCAAATGGAGCCGCTGACTCCACTCCTGTTCCGGGTGCTCACAGCCTCGCTGTTGCCCTAGACGAGCCGCGCAGCAGTGGTGCAGGGCAGCCAGGGTGCCGGTGTCCGCACCAGGACAAGGGCTATGCCTGATCTCCAAATTGGGCTCAGCTGAAACGAGAGGCGCAGGTGGCAGGGGCAACACCTGCCTGCTGCTCACCACTGTGTGTCATCTTCACTTTAGCTAATTAGTGCAGCGTTTTATTGATGATACTTCTAACACAGATGAGCCTGCAATAGATTTGCTCTGGGGACAAAGCTACGGAAAACTCCCGGGGCACGGATCAGCTACTGCAGCCCCAGAGCCAGCGGGGTCAGGGCTCGGGTCACTGGACAGGGCTGTTGCTCAGTTGCCAGGATCCTCTCGAGCTCTGCCCGTTCAGCTCTGCTCGGTCAGAGCCCAGAGGCGCTTTAAAGCGTTATTTCCCTGAGGGACAGCTGCTGCTGGGCAGAAGGGACGGTCTCCAGTCAGGCAGTTTGCAAGGGGACACCACCACGCCTGGGTCCGTGCAAAGCAGCTCCAAGCCGCAGTGTGACGTTCAGGAGTCTGTATCCCGGGAGCAGCCCCGCAGCCAACGTCACCTGGGATGCACAGCCCCAGTCCAGCCCCCAGAGCCCAGCAGCAGAGTCGGCGTGGGAAAAGCCGGCTTGTCTCAGCATCAACCACCGTCACGAGGGTGCCGTCACCCCGCACGCCACCACCCGCGCTGCATGCACCAGGGAACACACAAACAAACCAAGCACCCTCGGAAGCACAACTTGCCCGCAAAGCTGGGGGCGAGTCCCTCCCGACTCCACGGCACAGCCTGCTCCCAGGGCTCGGCTCCGGGCCAGAGGATGCCCTGCTTGCAAGGCAGCAAGCACCAAGCGCTGGCGAAGTGGGGAAAGAGCTACGAATCTGCCTGTGTGCCGTGAGCACGCATGTGCGTGACACCACAGAACCCCGGTCTCAGGAGAGCCCCTGTGCTGGGTGCTGGGGTCGCCTTCCACGCTGGCAGAACCCAGCTGTGCTGCTCACCGGGGCTGAGCAGGAGCCGCCGAGGTTCTGGGGGGCCACTTCTCACGGCCCCGCCCGGGGTGGGCATCACCCACCATCACTGCAGAGAGAAGTGCTGTGTGACAAGCACAGCCCCGCGGGGAGCGTGGGGCAACGCAGGAAGGCCATGGGATGAAACTTTGCGACAAGCCAGTCTGTTCAGGGATTTGATGAGATTAGTTCAGTCGTGTGGAAACAGCTGCTCTGGCGGCTGCTGGAGGGAGGTTCAGGTGAGCTCCCTGCACCACCGGCCACACCGCCTTCGAGGGAAACCGCGCGTACATCCCAATTGCACAGGCCACACCGGGGGGCACTGCCACACGTATGGACATGGCTTGTTCCATGGATGGCACGCGCGTGGGGAACTGGCCCAGGCGTAGCCCAGCACGGCACACGGCCCACAAACTGACTGGATGCTCACGGACACCAGCGGCCCCCGACAGCATCCACCCGAGCCACAGTCCCATCGCCCCGCACCTCCCGCAGCCGCCGCACCGGCCCCACGGCAAAGTGCGGCTTCCCCCGCCGCTCCTGGGCGGGGGGGCCCGGGGTGGCGGGGCATGGCAGGGGATCGGCCCCACGACGTGCCCGGCCCCGAGCACCGGACCGGCCACGGCTCCTGCACGCCCGCCCTGCGCCGGGCGCTGCCCAGAGCCTCGGGAGCCCCGGTCTCGGTCCCGGTCCCGATCTCTGCCTCCGCCCGGGCCCGGGCTCCGGCTCGGTCTGGCTCTGCCCTTCCCGGGGCCCGCGGGGCCGGAGCTGGAGCGCGGGGTGGGGGACGCGGGGCCCCGGGAGCGCAGTCACTGACTGGGAGGCTGCGGGTACCAGGGCCCCGAGGCACCGTGCGGGCACGCCGCGCCCCGCCGCTCCGGCTCCGCCCCGGCCCCGCCCCCGTCGGCTCCGCCCCGGTACCGGCGAGCTCGCGCGGCTCCGCCCCGCCGTGCCCCGCGCCCGCCGCTGCTCGACCCACGCCGCCGCCGCCGCCGAGCACCAGGTACCGGACGGGCT
>WHYT01015894.1:136464-165783 GCA_009806455.1 Tetrax tetrax
GCCGGGAGCCGTGGAGCCCCGAAACCGGGACCCCGGGGGCGCCGGGCGCGGTGCGGGCGCCCGCGGCCGGGAGCCGGGTGGGGCGGGCGTGGGGGGGGTCCGCGATGCCCCTTCCTCCCGGCCGCCGGTGCGCGGTGCCCAGCCCCGAGCGGCCTCGGCCGCCCCCGCGCCCCGCGATGCCGGGGGTCGCAGCGGTGCCCGGGTACTCGCCTGCCCGCCCCCGCCGCCGACCGGGAGCTGCCCGGGGAAGCGCGGGAGGCACGGGGCCGCTGGTGGCACTCCGCACCCCGCACTTGGCACCCCGCACCGGGCGAGCCGCTGGCTGCCGTGGCAGGGGGCTCTGGGGGACACAGCCATGTTGGGGGCGGTGGCGGGCAGCCGAGGGAGGTAAGAGGGGCCGAAGCCCCCGCGGTGCCACCCCGGCCCGTGGCACCTCTGCTCGCCGAGCGGCTCGGTGCGGGAGCTGCCCCCCGGGAGCAGCCTGCCTCGCTCAGCCCGCTGGCTGCCGCTCTGCTCCCGCGCCTCAGGAGACGCGTCCATCAGCCAGGGCTGTGTCTGCCTGACACGCGCACACGCGTGATCCCAGGGATGTCACTTTCTGTACCGCACGCCGTGCTGACGCGGGCCGAGGGTACGGCTGCTGGCGCTGGAGGCATTCAGCCCACGTTGCTCCCAGCAGTTCCCAGCGCCGTGCGCTGCGTCCAAGGCCTTTGTGTTGCTGGCGGGGCTTTGGCAGGCGCTGAGGCGGGAGCGGAGCTGGGCGCAGCCTTGGCTGCTCCCCGTGAAATGGGAAGGCACAGTTTTCGGGGCTGCTCCAGCCCCTGTCCTCCCCGCGGGAGCTCACACCAAACCCAGTTACAGCTGCAGCTCCTCAGAGAAGCGCGGGCGAGCCCGGAGGTCTCCATGGAGCCGTTTGTCTGTTCGGAGCACGAGGTGGACGCGTGTGAGTAATCGCCGGGACCTGGGCTCAGCCAGCGTGGCCTGCACGGGGACGGCGAGTGTCAGCCGGGCTGCCTGCCTGCTCTCGGAGCCACGCAGCGCTCCTCGCCAGCTTGCAGCTCCCGGTGCCCTCGTCACCTCCCGGTGCACGGGAGTGAGCCCCGTGGGACAGTCATGGCAGCAGGGGACGCTGGGACCGGCCGGCCGCGCTCCCTCCCTGCTGGTGCTGCCCGAGCCGAGCTGGGCCAGGCCGGATCCCACTGTCCTTTCCCAGCACGTTTCCTCTCTGCGGGAAGCGTTCCGTCCTTCCAGTGTGTGCGGAGGAGTGGAGTGGATTTAAACGCGGCAGGTCCTTTAGATGGAGGTTATCTTCTTTATGAATTATAATTATTATAATTATTTAATAGTATGGTAGCATCCACAGGCCACAAATAATTAGTGGGTCTGTTCCCTTTTATAGTAACAACAGTATTTCAGTCCCAACTGCTGCTTCTGGACAGGTCTCTCTCCTATTTTGGAGATGGTCGGTGTCATCCTGGCTGTTCGGTGGGTGGGGAAACCGAGGCACGCGGCAAAGACAGACACTTGCTAATTCCTGAATTCCCCGGGTAGCCAGTGTTGTCTAAAGCACATAAAGCTAAAGGGGGCTGGCTGCTAGATGGCATTGGAAATCCACTTAGAGGCAGGAATTTGTATTCTGAAACGCCGTTCTCCGTATCAGTGCTGGGAGGCTGCAGCCGCAGAGGCCTCCGCGCTGGCTGCCAGGACCGCGGCCGGCGAGCAGCGGCAGGATGAGGGGGCTGCACGACAGGGGCGGACGAGGCTAGCGGGGGGGCACGGCCAGTGCCCTCCGGGGCCCAGCCTCCAGGAGTCTGGACTGGCACACACAGGGTCGACTGGGACGCTGCGGTCGCCTCTGTGAACTGCTGGGTGGCGGAGCCTTTCCAGCCTTTTCCAGAGTGTGCTTTGTGGACAGCTTGTGGCTTTCTAATAAGATTTCTGGCGTGTGAAGGAGCACACGGAGTCCCAGTCTGTCAGGGCTCCCCAGCCCGGCCAGCTGCTCCGCTGGCTGGTTTGGCTCCAGAGGGGTGCCCGAGCGCCCTTCTCCGAGCGGTGAGGCATTCCTCCCCAGGAGGGCGTGGAGCTGCGGCAGGCCCTGTGATGAGCTGCGTCTCCCGTGGCTGGAAGTCTTTGGGCTGTGTCCTACTTCCCTTGTCCTGTCGTCACCGCAGGAACAACCCGCGGTGGCGGTGCTGGCAGAGCCCGCGTGCTCCGGTGCTGGGCACCAGTGAACTCTCCCGCCGCATCTCTGCGCCAGGTGTTCTCCTGCACCCGTGCAGCCGCACAGCGTCTCTGGAGCTCGGAGGAAGGAGATATTGCCCACGCCGTGTTCGCTGGGAAGGAAGCAGCCAAGCAGGGCGTTCTCTTCCTCCCGCAGCGGTCTCTTCTGGAAAGGTGCTGAACCGCGGTGCCCAGCAGCAGCTGCAGGCTGCGAGGACACTCGCCTGCTCTTCCGCGGAGGCGGCTGAGGGAAGACTTGAGACAGGAAACAAACTCCTCCTGGCTTCATCCCGCTCCGTACGGGCTGTGTGCCACGGTCTGCCCGTGTTCCTCTGCGCAGGTCGCCCAACTCATCTTGTCTCATTTAAATGGTGATAGCGGTGCTCCTCTGCCTGGCACAGAGAGGTGGGGAAGCAAGAGGGGAGCAGCAAGAACAGACACTACTGTCATCACCGCCGTATTAGCATCCATGGGAGACAGAGAAATAATTTGGCTTTTGCAGGCTTCTGAAGGCTTTGCACTTCACCGATTCTCCTGACCACGTAAAGTCTCCACCTGACAGCACCAGCGTATCTGCAGCTGAGAGAGGAGCGACGGCAGTGAGACTCGGTGACCTCTGCGTGTTGGGAGGAGGGTGCTGTTGCTGCTTCCCTAATTGACGGAATCCTTTCCATGGGGCGTTAGCCGTGGCGCGGGCGGTGAGAGCGGCCGGGAGCCTCGGGCAGCCCTGGAGAGGTGCCCGCAGGGTGCCCGGGGTGTCGGTGCTGCGGGGAGGCGGGTGGCGGGGGCTCCCTGCTCCAGCTGGGCCACGAGAGCCTGCTCCTGGGCCCTGTGGCTGGGAGAGTGACGAACTTTCCCGCGGAGCCCTTCAGCCAGTGACCTAAATAGAGATGCGTGCTGATCCCTGGGCTCGTGCGAGCGGCTGCTCGCGCCCAGCCCTGGCTGACACCTGTGTGTCAGCGACGCTCCCCACAGACCCTGGCGCTGGGGGTGCTGGGGGTCCTGCACGAGGCACCCAGGGCACTGCCCCAGCTGCCGGGGACCGCGCCTGCTGTCCTCAGCCGGGCCAGCCCGGGTGTCTCTGGTGGAGCCCGGAGTGTCGAGCAGAGCCTAAGGCTTTGCCCTGAATGCTTCCGGAGGGAGGAGGTCAAGCGCTGGGGGTGCGGAGGGAGGCTGCGAGGATCACCGGGGGCGCGGGGAGCTGGCAGAGCCGGACTTGCTGAGTGCTGCAAAGCGTGGCCGGAGAAAGAGCGTGTGTCCTCGCTGTGAGCGCACGAGGGCTCGACACTGAGAGGGGAGAAGAGCTGCTCAAGCGGAAGCACTGTATTGGCACAAGCACAGTCGAACATAAAGTGGCCATGATTAAGTGCCTGCAGGAAATTAGAAGGTCTGTGAGCCTCCGAGCAGCCAGCTCTGGAAGAGCCTCCAAGAGAACTGCGAGGGTAGGGCATGAACTGGCTTTGTGGTGGAGCTTCCTCAGCGAGGAACCGGATTTTGGGTTTGCAGGCTGCCCGAAGAGATGCTCTTCATCCTTCATCCTCAGGTCCCACAGATGCTCTGATCCAAGTACAAACGTGCTGAGTCCTCTTGGAGCCAAAGCGGGATTAGGCTTTGCTGCCGAGTGATGCGTCGTAAACCTGGCTGCTGCCCGCTCCTCCGCTGAGACCAAACGCCTCGTCCTCTGGAGCCACCCGCTCAGCACCAGCAGCACCTCTTTCCTTTCCAGAGATTAGGAAGAGCAAAGGTTTTGTCCCAGGAGAAGCCGTTGTACCCAGTGAGTGGAGCTGGGTAATTAGCTGTTCTCTTCTGCAGTTCTAGAAGAATATGACTTCCTCTCTCATAAATCTAATCTCCTGGCTTCCTGCGTCCCGAGGAGAAGATTTATGTGTCTGCTCTGGTTTTCCCTCTGCCACAGACATTACCAGGAGGATGAAGTGGAGGATGGGTGGAGAAAGGGCCGAGGCTGGCTGGGGGCGGGTAGGGTTGTTCACGGGTGTAGGGGGCAGCTGGACCCTCCGGCGGTGCCTGCAGCCCCACTGTTCGATGGCCAGGGCTGGGGTCTGCCCAGCAGCCTCCTCGGTCCTGGGCTGGTCTTTCCCACAGGACACGGACATCCCTTGAGTCCGGAGGAGGAGCTGAGCCAGGCCTTGCTGCCCGGAGGAGGAGGAGGAGGCAGCAGCTGGAGGCTTTCCCTCTGCTCTGCAGTATTTTTGGTGGGTGCAGGTACCTTTCCGGACAGGACGGTGTGAAACGGGGCTCTGTTCCTCTGAGCAAAACTCTGCCGCCTATGACAGACGAGTCTCAACATACAAAACCAGAAGATTTAGTGCTTCCTTCTCAGAGGAGAATCTGCCCTCAATCGGTACCGGCCAAGGAGGAGCCCCCCGGGCGTGGGGCCGTTGGCTCTCCAGGGGGAGATTCTCCAGCTCTTTAGGGGCTGAGGCAGGAGCTGGCAGCGCAGGCGAAGCACAGACCAGTGATGGGGACCAGGGTTTGGATCCCACCATCCAAAGTGGCACAGCAGGTTCCTGGATCCGAAGGGCTCCAGGCTGGGGATGGCCACCGGGCTGATGTGTGATTGAGAGTGCCAGCACAGCTCACAAATCCCCATCATCCTGAGGAGTGCCTGATGTTTGTGGGGAGTGAGGACAGTCTGAGGACTGGTGGGAGTCAGCACCTGAAGTTCAGTGGTGTCCACGGCCAGGTCATAGGAAGCAGTCCCTGACACTTCCTTGGCTCCGGGGCTCCATCAGTGGAGGAGATGTCATTCCCAACTGTGCAGAATGTCCACTGAGCCAGGGAGCCCACCACTAAAGTACTTGTGTCATCTATTGCATTATAGCGGCGTCATCTAGTTTTATCCGTACATCATCCGGTGTGACCTGCTGTCTCACCTTATTCCTGCACTTGTGATTCCCGTACCAATTAGAGGAGAAAAACACTCAGACCTTAAAAAATTGCCAAGACAGTGGATCCAGGATCGTGCAAATCCTTTCCAAGATGCTCTAGTGCAGGCTGGCCTCACTTTTTAAGGAAGTCACTCCTTTGGCTGCACTGACCCCTGGTTTTCAGCCGCTGCGTTTGCTGCGCTTTGCCTGCTGGGCTGGAGAGGAGCCTGAGGCTCCCGCGCAGAGACCGCTCTGGCGCAGCGTCCGCTCCGTGCTCCTCTTACGGCTCCGCATTTGTCTTTTTCCTTCCTTGCCCTTCTCTCAGCCTTGGTGTAATCCGCACATTTCCTCAGTGCTGAATTTTTTCCAGTGAGGTCCGTGAGAGCCAGCGCCCGCACGGGGCCTGGCTGCTGCTCCGCAGGACCGGGCAGAAGCACGGCTAATTGGCGATGATCACCGGATGATTATGTCCTGAGACGTGCTGGTTAGCCAGTTTTTAATCCATTTAATGTGTGCAACATCGCTTTCATATTATTCTGCTTTCTTCGTCAAAATGTCAGATGCCTCACAGAAATCCAAGTCCGCTCCATCGAGGCTTTTACCTTCACCGTCCAAACCTGGAACCTCATCAAAACAGACAGCAAATGGGTTGATGAGCCGTGCTCTCTGTGGCCCTGTGGTGACTGGCACGGCTGGTACATGCTGCCGTCCTTCAGCTGTTACTGATCAAGTTCCCAGCCCGTTCCCTCGCCTCTGCTCCCGGCCGGCCTCGACTGCTGGTTGCGTGCCGTGGCTGTGCCAGCCCACCCGTGCCCCCTGGCCTCCCCCCTGCTGCCCTGTCCTAGGCACGGGCTTTTCCGAGGCCGCTCTCCGCCGACACGCCCCAAGGAGGACCCTGGTGTCTCCTGTCCCGCAGCAGAGCTCAGCATGGCACCCGAGCAGAGCGGTGAGCTCGGGGGTCGCGCAGCCCCCTCCCTGGCCGAGTGCTGGCGGGCAGGGCTCCCTGCCCCTGCGCGCTGCAGGGATCTGCCAAGGGCTGTGTGCAGAGTGAGCGTCACCCACCGCGCCACAGCTGGGACAAACAGCTATCCTCCCGACAGCCCTCGGCCCCACAGAACTGGCCAGGGCGCTGGGTACCTTGTTTGGGTCAGGTGGCATTAGATGTCCCCACTCCCGCTCCTCCAGTCTGACCAGCCCAGGCCCCCGTACCGGGGTACCTGCAGGGGAGCTGGTGGGGCACAGGAAGGCGAGTGGGGAGCCTGGCTGCATGCCGGACACGTGGTGCCTGGGTTGGGGTAGCCAAACGCGGGGTGGGGGGGTCAGCGCGTGGCCCTAGGGGGCTGAGTGCCATTTCCCAGTAAAAATGCTTGAGGACAGCGGCTGGAAAACACTGGTGCGGCCGGGTGCTGGGTGCCTCTGCTTCCTGCACAGCTGCTTCCCGAAGGCCCTTTCTGTGCATCCAAAGCGTCCCTGGAGCCACGCTTCCAGACGGATCTGTTGGCAGAGCGGTTTCCTCGGATTCAACTGTGGTACAGGGAGCCCATCAGATACCGCAGCTGCTGGGCTGCGCATCCCCATTCCGCCCCACAGCAGGACTCGCTACCAGCTCGTGACGATGGCTGCACGCTGCAAAGAGCGCCCGAACGCGGCGCTGAATCTAACCGTACCGTAAAGTGTATGCCGAGAGACGAGGGGGAGGGTCCTAGCTTTTGGTGTTTGACATCCTCAGAGCGGTTCCCAACTGGAGTTAGTGCATGTATAATTTATAGACATTTCTTTGTCCTTGTGCCTTGTCTCTGATCTCTCCAGCGGCGCGGTTCGGGAGGCAGAGGGTGCCTCAGTGGAGGCCGTGCTGACTGACAGCGCTGTGTTTGCTGCGTAGGCAGTGGAACGGCCTCGTCTCACTCTGCCGTCGGCCGTGGCTCAGTAAGATCCTGCTGCAGACTGATGGGGGCTGCCGAAAGTGCTCCTGCCCCGCACGCGGCTGTTGTAGCCATTCCTGGCACCCTCTGCCCCGTGCCCGTTGGCGCACTCCGTTAGCGCAGGCTGCTGTCCGGGAGCGCCCAGCCCAGCCACGCTGGTCCCAAGCACGGAGACCCGTCAGCCATCCCCCCGTGCCGCTCGGCGTGTCACCTCCCTGGCACAGACACAGCCAGCGATGCTGAAGCGGGACCTGGGCCGGGGGCACTGGGCTCTGGGCATCAGCCATCGCTGCAACACGAGGTGGGCGAGCTGACCCCGCAGCTGCAGCCAGGCCTCGGGCAGGGGCTTGCCCCACAGCCCCTCGCCATCCTGGCGGGCTCTGCCCTGTCCTGGGTGGGTGCTGGCAGGCTGCTCCTCCCGGACTTGCACACAGCCTGCGGCGAGCGTGGGGCGTGGGGGCAAGCGGTGCTGGCTCCGTCTCCGAGCCAGCTCTCTCCTCCGCCTGTTGCTATCCATACTAACGAGGTGCCCCATCCCTCCGCTGTGTCTCCATCGCGTCCTGCCTCACAAACATCTCCCGGTGTCTGGGCATGGCTCCAAGCTCGGGAAAAAAAGCGCCGGGCGGCTGGGTGGCGTGTGGAGCAGCATCCCGACTAATGCCGTGCGGGGGGTGCAGAGGTGCTGGGCCTGGGGCCGGAAGGGCTGCAGAGCCCCCCGCTCCCCGGATCCGGTGGCTTGCGTCCGGCCTGGGGAAGCGCGGGGCACTGAGGCGCTCAGTATGCGGGAAGTTTGCTTGTTCCCAGTGCGGGGTGACTCCAGGCTGCTGTGCTGAGTCAGCTGTTTCATTACAGTGGGTGCAGGGCAGGACAGCGAGGGGTCCTGGGGGGCTGGTGCCGGGCGTCGTGTGCAGCGAGGGCCAGGAGGGCTATGGAGCAGCGTTCCCGCGCACCTGAGGCGGCTCAAGGTCCCCGAGCCACAGTTTCGCCCCCCGCCCACGGAGCTGGACCCCCCTGCAGCCCAGCCAGCCCTGCCGCAGCTCTGCTGCGTGCCGCGTGCGGGATGGGGGCCGTGCCCAGTCTGACCCTTCCCCACGCACCACAGGTCCCCTGCCCACTCCAGCCATACCCCGCGCAGGCTGGGCGCCCCACACCTTGTCCAGCCCCACGCAGAGCCGGTACCCCACGTCCGTCCATCCCACGCAGCAGCCCCCCCGTGCCCGCACGCAGCAGCCCCCCGTGCCTGCCCTCGGCTGCCAGCGCCCCGCGAACACGAGGCACCAGCCCCGGCGAGGCAGAGCTATTTTTAACAGCCGCTTCTGCTTGATTTGAGCTGTGAACTTGTGCCGTGTTTATGCTAAAGGGGTTTCTTTTTTTCCGTCTCCCTTTGTGCTGAAGAGGCAGCGCCGGAGATCAAAGCTTGTCTCTTCGCGTTCTGTGATGACGGGGCGGGGAGCGGGCGCGCAGCGGCCAGCGGCTCCACGGGGCAGCGCGGGGCGCGCTCCCGTCCTCGGGGGGCTGCAACGCCGGGGCCGGGGCTCACCCACCTCTCTCTGTCCCCACAGGTCCGGGACCCCGGGAGCCATGGGCAGGGACGGCCGGTACCGAGCAGCCCGCCGCGGGCAGCACTGAGCCAGGGCGGACGCCGGCGGGACCATGGGCTGCCGGCACCGTCGGGTTGGCGGGGCGGCGCGCAGGGCTGGCGGGGCGGCGTGCCGGGGGCTGTAGGGCCGGCCGGTGGGCAGCATGCCCAGCAGCCCCCCGCCCGCCTCCCACGCAGCATCCCCTCTCCGCGGCCGCGCGGGATGAGGCCGCCCGCCGCCCCGGGCAGCTCCGGGGACGGGTGCAGCCCAGGGCTCCGGCCGCCCGTTCTCGGCCCCCCGCGCCCTGCCGCAGCCCCCCGCCGCAGGGCAGCGGCCCCGGGGCCCTGAGCCATGGTCAGCCGCGAGCCCCTTCCCGGCCCGGGCCCCGCCGGCGAGGGCGGCCAGGAGAAAGCCATGACGGTGCGCTCGGTGCTGCTCAACCGCGACTCGCCCGACGCCGAGAGCCGCCTCAAGCGCCGGCGCAACCGCACGCAGCAGGTCCGCTTCAAGGACCTGGTGGAGGGCGGCGCGGGGCAGGGGTCCGGCCCCGGCCCGGGGCCCGCGGCCGCCCCCGGCCCCAACACCCCACGTGCCTCGCCGCCCCCCAGGGACGCCCCTGAGCCGGCGGCTCTCTGTGCCTCGCGGCGGAGCTGGCCTCAGGCGCCGCCGGGCTCGCTGACGCTGCCCCTGCCCAGGAGGGGCTGCATGAGCACCGCCATCCAGACCTCCCCCAGCCTCCAGAAGCCCTTCCCGGCCTCCCAGCCCCGCAGCACCAGCGTGTGCGACGTGGCCGGCGACGCCGTGCTGCCTGCTGCTGCGGGCAGTGCCTGGTGCCCGGGGGCGGCTGTGCCCACCGGCGCCGGCCGTGCTGCGCCCCCGCGGGCACCCGGCAGCCTCCCCACGCGTGACCGTGCCGCAGCCCTCGCCCAGCACGCCGCGGTGTGCCACGTGCCACCGCCACTGCCCAGGGATCCCTGTCCCCCTTATCCGGGCGCTTCCGGGTGCCCCGCTGTCCCCTGTGCCCCCCCGGCACAGAGCTGTGCCCCGGAATCATGCCCGCCACCCCCTGCCTGCGTCCGGCTCCGCGGGAACCCCGGGCACGGCCGTGGGGTCCCCCCGCGCCCGGCCTCCGTGCCCTGCGGTCAGCCCTGGCCGCCTGCCGAGTCGCGGGGGCTCGGCCGGAGCGACTCAGAGTGGAGCCTGCCCCGTGGGCGCCCACCGCTCCAGCCCTCGCCGCACCGCCAGCAGACCGTCCCTGCCACGGACACCCACGGCCTCCACCAGCCAGCTCAGGGCAACCCCCCGCGGGACCCCCCTCCACCCCAGCACCAGCTCTGCAGCATGCCCTGGGGGGGACTCTGCTGCACCTCTCCGGCCCCCATCCCACCAGCGCCGGGCTGGCACAGCTCTGTCGCCGCTGCGCCGGAGAAGACACCAGCTGCACTCGGCCATTCGGACCCCCGCGGCATCTGCAGCCGACTACATGCCACTGAGCCCGGGCACGGCTGGGCAGGGCCGGACGGGCCCGGGGAGCCGGTGCCCCTGGCCACACAGGGCCCCGGTGTGGGGACACAGCCGGCTGGACGGGCACAGGAGGTCCCCCGACATGGGCAGCCCTGCCTCACCGCCGAGCAGTCGGAGACGCTGCGCCACGTCCAGGACCTTCTGCAGCTGGTGGTGGCAGCCAAGGGGCCGGTGGGACCACCAGCAGGAGACGAGGATGCCGAGACATCTCAGGGACAGGGCCGCTGGGGGCCCGGGCAGCAGGGGGACCTGCAGTCCCAGCTGCAGTCCCTGGAAGGGGTGCTGGAGACCAGCCAACAAACCATCCGGGTGCTGCTGGACGTCATCCAAGACCTGGAGAAGAAGGAGGCCCAGCGGGATGGGTGAGCCAGCGGGGACGGAGATGGGGGCTGGGGGGGCAGTGTCTCTGGGGGGCTGTAGATGGAGCATGGGGGACCTTGCTGGAGATTTGGGTGCTGCTGCCTCCCAGACGCGTTTCGGTCTGAGAAACTCAGAGCTGCTGTCCACATACACATGACACCGCATCTTGGTGCAATGTCTCGCCCACCCCAGCTCGTTCTGCGTGTGCCTGGGTGCCCTCTCCATGCCCAGGGAAAGGGTGCAGGGGGCTGCAGGCCAGGGGGATGAGGGGAGCTGGGTCCCCTGTCCAGCTCTGGCACAGCTGGTTTGCCCATCGGTCACTGGGAGTGGAGACCTGGGATGTGGCATCCCAACTGCAGGCTCAGCCCAGCCATGGCGGATGCCCCCGGGACAACGTGTGCCTCCGAGTTCCCTAAGGCACAAATTTAGGGGCCAGTGCCCCAGTGACTGACATGTCTGTGTCCCAGGGAGGTGGCCATGCACCCCCATCCTGCCCTGCCCAAGACCCACTCACAGGTAGATTTGCTAAATGGCGCAAGATGTTAGAGGTTCGTCTGTGATAGCCCAGAGCTGAGACCCTCCAAACTTATCTCACACAAGGGCCACCAACCTCCCTAGACATGTGAGGAGCTGCTGACCCTGTACCGGTCCTGGCATCATTGTGCAAAGTTGCTGTGGGGTGCTGGGGGCCGTGGTGCTGTGGAGCATCCCCCGTGCCCAGGCGGCATTTTGGGAACAGCCGTGCTGTGCTTCAGCCGCGTGAGGATGGCCTGTGGCATGGGCACGGGAGAGCTCGTCTGTTTGGCCTCACAGGTGGAGAGGGTTCCAGCCAGCCAGGGATACCCTGCTCGCTGCGTGCCGCAGCCGTACTGGTGTGTCTGCCTTGGCACGCCGTTTTTGGGAGGCAGGGTGGCACACAGACCTGCCAGATGGGCAGCACCTGGTAGTCCTGGCCCTGGTGCGTGCGCACATGTTTAATTGTTTTACCTAAAATAAACAACCGCTAAGTACCTCCTTCCAATTAGGGGTTACAGAGGCGGTGTGGATACCGCAGAGGCGTGTGGAAGAGCTCGCAGGCATTTAGGCAGGGCGTGCAGCGCCACGCTCCCTCCCTGCCGCAGGCGGCCCCGCCACGGGTGCAGCCCGTGTGTGCCCAGCCGGGCGAGGAGCTGCCGGTAGCCCTGGGGTGACTGCAGCAGAGGGGAGCGAGTGTGGTCCAGGGCTTGGCCCCGATCACCCCAAAAGAGGAGCAGCTCAGCACGCCCTGGCTCCCAGGGAGCCCCGCACCCCGCCTGCGCTCTCCTGGCTTTTCAGAGCCGAGCGCTGAAAACGCGCTGCTTGCAGCCGAGCGCAGCGGTGCACACACGGCCCGCTTGCCCCTCGCCTGTCAGGGCTGCAAGGGGGTCTGCCGCCCCCAGGACCGTGACTCCCTGCCCGCAGCGCTGGTGCCCGCAGGCCCGCGGCTGTGCCGTGGCCGTGCTGTGGCCGTGCCGCAGCCATGCTGAGCCCGGTCCCCACAGGGTACAGCGAGACCGTGTGCAGAGCAGTGCCTGTTGAGAGGGCAGGTTTGCTCCCGTGGTCAGAATTGAGTTTGTCTGCCTGGGAAGCTGATTTAGCTTCGCTGCGGGCAGCTTAATTAAGATCTCGGCTCTGTACACTGTTGCAGTCAAATGAGCAAACAAGATGCCCGGAGACATAAGGAATGGGATAGGAAATCATATAAAAATTTATCCTAATGTCCTGATGCTGAGGAACAGCATGGCCTCGTTTGCCACGGGTCAGCGTCCTACCGGTGCGCGGAGGCTCCGAGGTGCCCGCCGTGTACCAGAGCCGTGCCACCAGCGCCGCTCCGTGTGTAACGCGTCCTCGCAGGGTCCAGGCGCCTCCACCGCCAGCATCCCACCTCAGACACCCACCTCAGGACTAGATCTCACCCTGCTAGAGAGGCGCGGTTTGCACAACGTTAGGTACCAGCACACGCACACACCCTGTATATATTTATATATAAACGGTATCGTGATCTAATTTATGTGCTAAGAGTATAATCCCCATTGTAATATATAATTTGGTGCACTCACAGACCTAGTTTTTGAGGCCTAGAACAGTCATGATCAAGGTCAAGCAAAAGGAGGAAGACTTAACCAGGAAGACGTGACTGCTATGTGGGACACAGGGGTGTTTTCTCAAGAGCCTGCGCTGCCTAAGGGGGCAACCGAGCTGCGCAGACGGAGTCTGCGAGGGTGACCAAAGCATTTCGTAGAGCCCTTTCCTTACACCTCTGAGAGCAACTGGAGTTGGGGCAGCACTGGGGAGTCACTCGCCGGCACAGCCCTAGCACGGCCCTGGCACAGCCCAACTGGCCCAGGGATGCACTGGCGCTGGTGTTCGGCACCAGCAGCAGAACCATTCAGGGTGCCATCGGGGAGGAGGACCACGTCGGGGTTGAGCTGAGCGTCGGGGCTCGTCAGCTCGGAGTCCCCTGCACCTTCCCTGGAGGAGGATGCTTCTCTGGTGTGGAAGCATCAAAAAGAGCTGACTCCTGAGCGTGGCGTGGGCTGGCGATTAGTCTGGAGCATCTCCCTCTTCCCATCTGTCAGGGCACTGCTGCGTGCCGCAGTGCCCCGCAAAGGCTGCGCGCTGCCCACGGTCTCGCTCCCTCTGTGGCACCGTGTGTGGGGAGATGCACGGGGCCCGGGGTGGCCACGGGTGTGAGTCAGAGCTCTGGGATGGAGATGAAAGAGGAGGTGTGAAGGATTCAGGGCTTCTGCTGTGCCTGTCTGCTTTGCAACCATCTGAGAACGGCGGAGCTGAGAGGCACTGCGGTTGGCCTGGCATCAGACAGCATCTCTTGGGAAGAGAGGAGCTGGGACCCGGGGAGGAGAGGAGCTGGGATGCCAAGGAAGAGAGGAGCTGGGACCCAGGGAGGAGAGGAGCTGAGTCCCAGCTCCTGGCTGCTGCAGTATGAACTCGAGATGAGATGAGGGGCCCATGGGCGGCGGGGGAGACCCATGCAGACAGAGGCCAGGTCTCCAGGCTCACAGCACTTCTGCTCTGTCGCAGGCGACACTCGTACCGGACAGGGCAAGACATCGCCAACTGTGGGACCTGCCGGGACTGTGCCTGCATCATCTACAGGTAGGAGCCAGCTCTGGCACCCTGCACGTTGCCGGCGGGGCCCTGCTCCCCTCCACCCCTCAGGCTCCTGATTCGGCTCGGAGGCAGAGATGCGGGGCAGTTGCGAGTGTCCGGTCTTGGGGACCGTGCTGGGCACCTGCCCGCCTGTGCTCCATCGCCTGTCCCCTGGCAGGTGGATGCTCAGGGCACCTCGAGCCGCGAGGGGCTGCAGGGTCCCACCCTGTCCAGGTCTGAGCTGCCCCCGGCTGATGGCCGGCGTGCCAGGACCACTCAGCGGCAGATTTGGAGGGGCACAGGTGCTCGCTGCCCTCAGAGCAGGGCTCGGCTCGCCGGGCCAGCCAAAGAGCAGTTCTGGCACGTGGTGCCAGCTCTACCCCAGCGTGCTGCCGGGGCTGCCGGCACGGGTGCAGGCACCTCGCGGCTCTGCTGCCAGCTCCTGCCAGGTGTCGAAAGGCCAGGGCAGGGTCCTGGAGTTACTTGGCCTGAATCTGGTGCCTGTGTCTCTGTGGAGAGCAGCTCCCGCTCCCAAGAGAAGATGGGGTGATTTTCCCGAAGGACAGCTGGCTGGCTGCAGCTGGGAGAGCCGCTCTGGTTTGCTGGCAGAGCGTTTATCTTCTGTAAAAGCAATGTATCAGGGAAGCCTCATTAGTGGCTGGCGGGGGGGCTCGCTCACTCCGAGTCCAGGCTGCATCTTGTCCCTGCGCCAGCTTCGCACTGACGCTGCGGATGGGCTGCAGGCAGGGGGGTCCTGCCCCTCGCGGGGGTCTGGGACCACAGGGCCTCAGCTCTGCTCCCTGGCCTTGGCTCTGGGCTGGGACGTGGAAGGACTTTCCTCCACAGCCCTCTCTCCTCAGTCCCGTTCGTCTCGGGGAAAGGTGTCTCGCCCTCCTGGTGCAGTGACGGGGCCAGGGCCCATCAGCCCTGTGGGAATCGGGGCGTCGCGGTTTCGCCCGAGCCTTCTCCCGGTCCAGGCGTCCGTGGGTGCCCGTTTGCCCCTCTGGCCATGCAGCCCGCCGCCTCCCTCTGTGCACGTGCAGGTGGCCGGCCAGGCCTGTTCCCGTTTTGCTATTAATTAGGCTTACTCGACTGAGTAAGCGCAGAGCTGGCACCGAGCAGTGCTCTATGGTGTGTGCACGGGACGGTTTAGCTGCTGCCCCACTGCGCTTTTGTGAGCTGCTGTGCGTGGGACGGACACTCTCTCCTCCGGGCTGGGGGTGCCCCAGAGCCAGCCCCTGCATCTTCATACAATGCGCTGGCTGCCCGGCACGCAGCAGTGCTGCGTCTGTCTCTCCTGTTCTCTGCTTATTTACACCACGAACTCCCCTGCCGCAGCTCGTGGGGGACTTCAGCGCTAATTGGGTCTGACGAGCCTGTCTCCACGCGGCACTGCAGCGGGGAGCGATGTCACATCTGAGCGAGGTGGCTCCCTGTAATCGCCAGGCTCCCGCTGCGGGCTCCCTCTGGGCTCCACTGCCGTCCGCGTGATGAGAAGAGGCTCCGGTGGGACACGAGACGTGGGACATGGGGCAGGGGGAGCAGGGCAGCGCCCAGCCCAAGCGCAGGGTGGCAGGAGCCAGGGCGGCGCTCCTGGCACTGACCCTTGGCGACCGCCCGCAGAGGGGAGCGGACCTGTGTGCATCCCATCCCAGGATCGTGCACAAACGCGCCAGCCATGCACCCCCGTAGCAGCCCCAGCCCTTCCTCTGCCTCTGCGCTGGGAACGCGGGGTCCTTCCCACGCTGCCCCCCTGCAAGGGGCTGTCTGCCGCAGCCCATCCTTTCTCCTAGGAACAGCTGGGATCAGCGGTGTCCCTGCAGCGCGAGGTGACGGGGGTGTCAGCGTGCTGCGTGGGGGATCGTGGGGTGCTCCTGCGTGCGGGGCAGCCACACCATGTGCGTGGGCCCGGGCGCACACTGCAGCACCTCGCTGATCCGATGGGATGTGGCTGGTGTGGGGAGATCAGCGCGCTTTCCGTGTGAGGAATCTGCACGGCACGCGGCGCCAGCAGCCAGCCTGCACTGTGGGGTGCTGCGGGGACACTGGAGAGCTGCGGCGCTTGCTGGAAACCTGAGGGCTGTGCTGGGGGGCACAGCCCCCCCTCACCTACCCAGACGCAGGGCACCCTAATTCAGTGCATCGCTAGTGGTGTGACAGGCAGCAGCACAGCCCTGGCATGCTCGTGTCACCTCCTGCTGCTGCAGCTGCGCTCAGCCCGTGGGGGCCGGGTGCGGTGCTGGTGGCAGGACAAATGGGGACAGGCAGCCCCTCTCTGGGGGGGTCCCAGGGACCCTGGGCTCACCCCCTGCACCAGCACTGTCCCCAGCTCGGGTGGCTGGCCGGCTCCTCACCCTGGGTGGGCCCTGGGCGAAGTCTCAGCCTGTGTTAGTCTGAGCCAGGGGGACCCTGCAGCCCCGTGGGAACGGAGCGGCACCCCCAGAAGCCGTGCCCTGCTCGGGGCACACGTCGCAGTGCGGCAGCGAGGGAAGCCCACTGCTGCGGCCGGCGACTGCAGGGCGCCCAGCATGTCTGGAGCCTTCCTCTGCCCCGGCTGCCGAGGATGGCCAATGCCTGCAGAGCCACCAGCAGCGCGTCCCGGGCACAGCGAGACCCCTTGCAGCAGATCAGCCCCCCCGGAGGGACCTGGCCTGTTTGTCCCTGTTCAGGGCAGGCATTTAGGGCGGTGAAACAGGAAAAGGCAGAGTCAAGCCCCAGAGAAAAGCAGAGGCAGCGCCAGGGTCTGAGACTGGATAAGAAAGAAGGTCTGGGGGTGGCTGAGGGTGACCCATCCCAAAATACCCCCCACACCAGGTCGGGGCCGTTGGTCAGTCTGTCCCGAAGAAGGGGAGGTCCCTGGTTGCTCCGGCACAGCAGGTTCAGTCATGGGGGGACTGAGCAGGGGGGGTCGCATGGCAGGGTGCAGGGGCGCAGGCGGGCAGGGGGCCGTGGTGGGCAATGGCCCCTGACGCCGTCCCCTCGCCCTGCTCACCCGCAGCGTGGAGCACGATTTCCGGCAGCAGGAGGGCCGCTTCCAGCGGGTGCTGAGCCATATCGAGGGCGACGCGACGCCGAGCTCCCCCGCGGCGGCGGCAGCCGTCCTGCCCAGGCAAGAGCCGTCGCCAGTGACGAAGCTGCCTGCGAAGCTGGACGCAAAGAAATCCAGGCGCAAATGCTTCTGGTTCCTGTGAGCCGGTGGCACCAGGAGCGCGGGGGCACCGACCCAGCACTGACCCCCTGCCCACACCTCCTTCCTCCTCTCCCTCCCTCTGACGGTAGGGTTTGGGTAGCACCAGCTTTTATATTTTTAACCGTTCAGTTTAATCTATTGAAGCCCCTGTGTAAATAAAGTGAGGGGAACAATGGCTGTACTTAATGAGAATTCAATAAATTCTACAGAGACGCTATTTTTGTTACATCCTCTCCCACCTGTGCACTTCTGTTCTGAATGAGGATGAAGAGGGGTCCAGCAGCCGTCCCACTCGCCAGGGGCCCGCAGCCCCTCGGCCAGAGCAGCCTCGGGCCCTCCTCTGCCTTGGGGCTCCCTGCAGCCCCGTGCTCCCAGCCTGCCCTGGCTGAAATCGGCACCCATGCTGCACCCCACAGCGTGGGCTGCCTGCCCGTCCCGCCCGGCTGCTGCCTGCGGGTTAACGGGGAGCACCGAGGGTTTCTCCCGCACCCCCTGTCACTCGGTGAGACCCTGGCCGGGAGAGAGGAGACCTGTCCCAGCAACCTCCTGGGTGGGAGGGTGGGCTGCATAGGGGTCCCCTCCCAGCGAGCTCCCCGGGGCAAGGCCGAGGGGCTCACAGCCTGCCTGTACCCGGGGCTGCCACAGGAGCGGGGGCTGCCGGGGGCTGGGAACGCCCTCTCCCCCTTCGCGGCCGGCTGGCAGGGTCTCCCCAGCTGCAGGATGCACTGGCTAATTACAAGGAGAAAGGAATTAGCAGCTCCAATATTCCAGCCTCTGCAAGGCTGCCCACAAGAGGAGAGATTCAGCTCCGGTTTAACGAGGGTCTCGGATCAAAGCAGCTGGCAGCAGCAGCGGGAGGCGAGCGTATGCCGAGTGCGGCGCAGCGAGGGCTCCCCTCGCTCCCGGGATGCACCGTGCCCTCGGCCCCCATGGAGCAAGCGCTCCCCAGAGCCCGGTGACGCTGCCCGCACGATGCTCTCAGCATCCACCCGCAGCAGTCACGGCTCTCCTGGCGGGGCCACCGGCCTGGGAGAGGAGGACATCACCTGGCCTCCTTTGGGAAGCACCGGGCAGCCCGGGGCCACAGCACGCCGCTGCGGTCGGGCGAGGCGGAGGGCAGAAGGTCTGGCCGCGGCCTCTCCAGCGCACCACCGCACCCCAAAGCAGGAGAACGTGCACGTGCGGGAGCTGGCAAGGCGCTGAGCCCCATTCCCTGTGCCGGGACCCGCCTGGCGCTGGCGGGGCTGCAGCCTGGCAGTGCTGAGTGGGGTCAGCGGTGCCGAGGGGACCCCGTGGTGCCAAGGGGCCCCGATTTCTGGGCCACGGGAGATGCTGCAGCACCCAGCACCAGCGCCCAGCGCCAGGTCCACGCACCAGCAGCCACCCAAGCCTCCGCTGCAGCCTCTCCTGCGGCAGCCCCCTTCCCCGCGGGCCGCTGGCGAGCGCCCTGGGATGGGGCCGAGCTGTCACAGGCAGGGCAGGGGAGGTCGCAGGGCTCTCTGTGGCAGAGTTCCCGGGACACTGGATCTGGGGCGCTCCTCCCTTCTTGCCCAGGATGGATGGCAGCCGCCCTCAGCATGGGCACACGCGGCTCCGGTCCCCCAATCCTTCCTGGCAGCCACAACTGCGGGAGCAGCCCGCGCTGCGTGGACAAAGCAGGGGCTGGAGCAGCGGCGTGGAACCCATGGAGGCACTGGGGAAGCTGGCAGACGGCGTTTGTGGCGCGCAGCAGGGCCAGCGCATGGGAAGGGGAGCAAGTGGTGGGAGCAAGGCGCAGCCAGCACCCTGCTCGCCGCCGTCACAGCCTGGCAGAGTGTGCTCCACAGCTCTTTTTGCTCTTGTTCCTCCGGCGCTGACGCGCACAGCCTGGGAACAAAGGCTGGAAGCAAGCTGATACCAAACGCAGCCCTGTACGCGCCTCCTGCCTGAGTCACATCTCCTGCCTGAATCACTCCAGCGCCGAGCGCCCGCCGTGCCCACCCGGCACAGCGCCCACCCGGCACAGCTCTCGGCAGCAGGGGCCACGAGGCCACTGGCGCTGGGACTGCACCCGCCCTCGGCTCGGCCGGTACAGCCACCCCACGATGGCAGAGCCGCTGTCGGAGACATAATCACGGGGCTGCACTGCCGGCGCGGCTGAGCTGGGAGCCAGGGGGGACACCTCGCGCTCCCCCTGTCCCTCAGGGGTACGAGAAGGGGTCACCGGGCAGGGAGCAGCAACGGCCCCAGTGCGTCAGCGGGAGCAACGCCAGCACCTGGGGCGCTCGCAGAGCCAGGCGGCCTCATCCGACGGAGAGCGCGGGCAGGGCCAGTGAGGGTAAAGCTCCTGTCCCGCCCGTCGGCTTTCTCATCTCGGTTTATTTAGGTCATTATTAACAAGAACAAAGAACAGGATGGCAAACCTGTGGCCTTGTCCCAAGAAGGCTCAAGCGAAGGGCTGAGCTGCCACTCCGGATGCCCCCACCTCCCCAGGCACGGCACGCAGCACAGCACACAGCGCAGCACGGCACGGCGCAGCACGGCGCTTCTCCACCACCGCATGGCTCCACCGCTCGCTCCAGGCTCCTGGAACGCAGTCGGACCCAGCCCCTCACCCACCCTCACGACCCAGAACAACTTGTCGGGCCCACGCCTCGCTGCCCGGCGAGCGCGCTAGGTTTGTCGCCATGTCCACGTCAGAGCACCCATGAACCACGCTGGCCACGGCGCTGTTTCCTGCCTTCACAGTCAGACCATCGCACCCACTGCAGCTGCTCCGCGGGAAGCTATGGCTGGGCCACGCTCCGACCTGCCCACCCCTCCCCCGAGGGGCGGCTGTCCCGGCACAGTCCTCCCACGTGTTCCCGGCACCCAAAATCATGACAGTTCACCAGGTCCAGCCACTGGTTTTCTGGAGAACACAGCCCAAACCCCTCATCTGCTTCCAAAATGGCCTGCTCCCCGCAGCGCACCCTCTGCTGCAGACCTGCTCTTTGCACGGCTCCCCCGCTTTGGGGCTTTCAGGTGCACGCGGCTGAGTTTGACACCGGCACACCCAGCCCCAGCCAGCTGGGTACCGGGCTGCGCTGCGGCTGAGGAGCAGCGCTGGTCACCCGGCTCCACACCCCGAAATCAGTGACGCCTTTTGCATCTCCCGGGAGGCGGCGCGGCCCTGATGCCCCACGCGGCGCAAGGCAGCGGCGGTGGTACTCACCCGCAGGACGTTCTCCCGGTCCAGGACGATCACCCTGCGATTGACGGTGTGCAGCAGCCGCTCCAGGATCAGCTGGATGTGCTTCTTCACCTCCACCTGCAAGGCGAGAGCTGTCACGGCCCCGCCTGAGCACCCGCCACCGCCTGCCGTGGTGCCAAGAGCGAGGGCGCGGGTGACGGCACCATCACCACAGCCAACGGGAATCAGCCCCGTGGCACAGAGCCGGGACACGGTCCCCAGGCCCCACAGGCACCCGGTGCTGGCAGGCTGGGCCAGGGCACGCCGCCTCCCGGGCCACGAGCGATCGGCCCCGCGGCACCGCTGCAATTACTGCAGCTCATCACAAAAAGCAGGCGAGGAGGCTGAGAAGTGCTGGCAGTTCTTCTCAGCAGAGGACCGAGGGCACAAGTTCCCTCAGCGCTCACAGTGCCCCATGGAGCAGGGAGGAAGCAGCTCTGCTCCAGCCGTGGTCGGCCGTCGGACGCGCCCCGCGCCCGGGATCCTCAGCCGTGGGACCAGACAGCTCTGGTCCGTGCCGTGGCCGGGCAGGAGCACGCTGCCGGCAGGGACAGGCTCGCAGTCCCCTGGGAGATGGGAAACCACCAGCTGACTTGTGATTCGTATGAAATACTGAAATAAGGGACTTGTCCACTACAGCACCACATGTACAGCTCATTGAGTCACCGTGCAGGGCTGGTGGCATCGGGGCGGCCAGCCGGAGCCAGAACACGGCGATGCACTCCGCTGTAAGCATGGATGCTGCTTCCAGGTGCAAGCCCACGCTTTATCCTTCCAGCTCCCGGGGAACAGCTTGTCCAGCGGTGCCACGGGGACGCTGCAGGGGCTGTGACCCAGTGTGAGCCGGCTCTGGAGCACAGCACACCTCGCGCGCGCCTCGCCTGCCGTGCTGGGAGCTGCACCGCGCCACCCTGCAGCCTCAATGCCCCGGGAGCTGTGCGATCGCTCCTGACCCCAGCGAGGAGCCAGAACAGTCCGAGACCGCTCACCAGTGCACAGCGAAGCACAAGGCTGCGGGGGGCCAGGGCCAAGGTCTGGGCACAGACGCCCCCCCACCCCAGGGTGGGACACAGGGCGCTGGGGTCTCACTGCAAGCCCAGAGCCACACAGACCCCCAGCCTCCCCGCCCTGCCTCCCTCACCGCAGCAGCCCAGCGCTGCGCACTGATGCCAGGTGACCCTTTGGGGTCTGCCACCGGAGCGAGATGCAGATAAGCCCTTCCCGAACGTGCAGGGCACCTGGCTCCTTCCCGTCACCCGCCGAGTCGAAGCCCACCAGAGAGGCACTCACCAGCTCTGCGTCCCCGCGGTCCTTGTGCCGTCCCTCGCCCACACCGTGCTGTGCTTGCAGCTCCTCTGCTCTCTGCAACAAAAAACAGCATCCCGGGAAGTCGTGCTGACGCCAGCAAGGACGGCCTTGTCCCACTGGAGGCCATCGTGGGATGAGTTGTGTTTGGGTGGTCCGGCACCCACAGCAGGACCGTGCCCGGCTGGACACCCAGCCCGCTGACCCCGAGCACAGCCGGGCTGGTGTGTGACTGTCGTCACTTTGGTACCCCAGCAGCGGGCAAGCTCCCGGGCAGCGCAGGGGGAGGGGGTGTGTGGGGCACCCCGCTGCCCCGGGCACTGTCAGCGCTCTGCTGCAGGGTGCAGGGCTGGACCTCCTGTGCCTCAGGGCTCCGGCTCACATTTGGGCCATCACTGCTAATTTTGGAGTGCAACGCTGCCCGGGGCCAGCAGGCAATGGCTGGCCAGCTGCCTCCTCACCTTCCTCCTGGGCGGGCAGAGCAGGGGCAGCGGGAAGCACGGCCGGCAACGCACCCCTTGCCTTCGGGTCGGTGCTGCCCCTGGCGAGGCCTCTTCCCCGCTTACAGGGACCGACGGGAGGCCACCAAAGACCAGCTGAGGTGGAGATCAAAGGGGTTTTACCCCCATCTTGGGCAGGTTCCCACTGGGATGGGGGGCACCAACACCCCCTTGGAGTTCGGATGGACCACCATCAGTCCCGACCACATCATGGCCAGTAATCAGTGCTTGGCCCCACTCACACGGGTTCAGTCCGGTGATTTCCAGGGTGATTACTGGAGAGGGGAACAGAGCCAGCAGAACAGACGGGGTTTACCTTCTGGGCTTTGTACAGCACCTCCAGGACGTTGCTGAGCAGCTCAATGCAGGCGTGCTCCTCCTCGCCCTTCTCGATCAGCTCCCGCAGGATGGGCATCGCCGTCTGCAGCAGCAGCTCCCGGCACTCTGTGGGGTGCAGAGCGAGGCACAGGGCTGGGGGGCACGCCACCGCCTCGGCGCAGGAGAGGACAGCACGGGAACGGACAGGACCAGCACGACACCTGGGCCGGGCTGTGACCCACGTGCACGGAGCTAACCTCTTCCTTGGGTGGAGCAGTGTTTTTGGGAAAACATTAAATCCTGGTGGGAAGGCTCCGACAGAGGGCATTCGTTGCACCCTGCTGCACAGCTACTTACCCTCTGCTAAAATAAACTAAAGCAGAACAGCCTCATCTGAACCTCTCTTGCTTTGGCTGCCACTTCGGTCTGCCTCTCTGCTCTGCCAGAGGCGCCTCAGATTTGAGAGGCTGAGACGTTTCAAACTGGACACCATCTAAACCAGAGTCCCCAGTGCTGAACATATGAAAATCCCGCTGCTCTTCCCATGCGTACTGCGCTGCGGCTCTGCGCGGGGCTGGTGCTTGCGACAGCACACTGTGCTGGCGGCGCCGCGTTGCAGGTTATCGCTATGGTGGCACTACTAAAGGGGCCGAGGAGAAGGAAAGTGGGGGGAAATGCTCCCCACTGCACCCTGATGGTGCTGTGTGGGTATCTGGAAGCTCATCCTGTCGCCCCCAAGCCCTTTCCTGCCCTGAGCCCCTCAGCCGTTTCCTCCTCACCCTGACTTCCAAGCTCGGCTGCTCGCACTGCTTTCTTCTGGACGCTCTCCGGTTTAGCCACCAGTTTCTCCTGCCACCCAAACCCGCACTCGAAGGAAGCCCAGCTGAGGCCTCGCCAATGCCGAGTGGGATGCAGGGCGCTCGTGTGCCCGAGGGACGCTCCCCCCATGCAGGCTGCGCCGCCGAGCCCCCCTGCCCCCGCCCCACAGCCCTGCTGCGCCCTGGGCTCTGCCCTCTGCTTGCTCGGGGACTGCTTTCACACGATGGTTTGTAACCTGAATATCGTCTGTGTCCTCCAAACCCTTTTCTCCAACTTGTTGAGATCATTTTAAACCCTGAGTCTGTCCTCCCGCCTGCCTCCAGCTGCTTCTGCCTTGCAGGGCAGAATTCACCAAGTCTGCTCTTTTTTCCATCACCCAGATCACCGCTAAGAATGTCCAACAGCGCCGGAGCCAGGGCAGACCCGGGGAGTCCCGCGTCCCTCCAGTCCGCCAGCAAGCCCCCGACAGCCCCTCCTGGAACACCACGCTAACCCGTCCTCACGCTGCCCGCGTGTGGCTTCAGCCAGACCGCATTTCCCCCCGCAGCCCGCAGCCTCTCAGACCGGAGAGGCTGGCTCCAGCGGCACCCCGGCCAGGGTCCGGGGGAAGCTGGAGGAACTGCCTCCCTCTGCAGAGCCGCCCCGGGCACAGGAGCTGTGTGGGGCGGAGGAGCGGTCCCTGTGCAGGGACTCGTCCCCCTCCGACACCCCGGCCCTCCCGGGGAGCTCAGCGCGGGCAGTGCCGCCGGGACCCCCGGCGCCCCTCTCACCGTAGGACTGGAAGACCTTGCTGTTGACGATGTCGGTCAGGGACTGCAGCTTCTGCTTCAGCAGGCGCTGGGGCGGCAGGTTCCCAATGAAGTCCCGCAGCAAGGCCCTGCCGCGCAGGAGAGAGGATTTGATGAGGGTTAAACACAGGGCTTGCGAGACCCCCGCTCGTTCCCCAGCCCCAGGCACCCGCAGCCCCTTTCCCTCGGCAGGAGCAGAGGCAGCAGCGGGGTTCGGGTACCGATTGCCCCGTGTTTCAGCCGGGACGGGGCTGCTGGGCAGGGGGAGCCGCTCGAGGCGGGCAGAGCTGTGCCGGGAGGTGCAGGGCAGGACGGCCCCACAGCGCGAGGCAGCCCGTGCCCACCACAGACGGCCACGCAGAGATGCTTGGCATAAAAACCCTGCCGAGCTCCCCAAACGGACCCGTCTAGGACTGAGCGGGGTTCAGCCTCCGCCTGAAGCACAGGCCACCACTAAAACTGAGCGAAGCCCTCCCCTGGTTTTGCACTAGGAACGGGATAAGGAGGCGACTCCCAGGCATCAGGAAACCCAGACCCCTCCAGCTGCCATTGCCCTCGGCCCGACAGTGTCAGCCTGCATCCCGCCAGCAGCTCCGAACGGGAGTCGCTGTGGGACGGGAGCAGGGCAGAGGGGCTGCGGCAGGCGCTGAGCACGCTGCGGAGCACGGTGGGGGACAGGACAAAGCGGAGCCTACCCCAGCACGGAGGAGTCGAAGATCCCGAAGACGTCCTCCAGGATGGAAGGCAGGTACTTCAGGGCTGCTCCCTGCAGAGAGACGGGAGCGCTGACTCCACACCGGTCACGCTGAGCCCCGCGCCGCAGGCAGGACACACAGACAGGCAGACGCCGTGCAGGGAGGGAGGTGACCCCTGCCTGTGGGTGCCAGCACTATCCTCGTGTCCCCCCCTCGTTAAAGCAATGCTGTACTCAGCCTGGCCCACAGCCCCCAGCCCATCACCCTCATCGTCTGGTTGGGAGCGGCTTCCTCTTGCAGAACCAGCAGCGTCCAGCAAGGCACCGGAGCCGCTGCGGTCACACAGCTCTACCATTGCCGGTGGCCGTAACCGTCCCCAGCTTCTGCTGTGAAAGGACGTGAACTCCTGCAACGCGGCACCAGGTACGTGGTCCTGGCTGGTACCGCGAGGGTGGGGGATGCCTGGCTGGGTTTTTTTGGAAAAGCAAACACTGCACCAGCGCTCTGCACATCAGGACACCGCACTCGACGTCGCCTCTGGCCGCTCACTGCTGGGAGCTCCCAGCTCTGCCCCGCAGCCCTGTCCCACGCCCCAGCCCCTCGCTGCCCACAGAGCCCGCGCGCGGAGCAGGGGCTTCCCCGCCATCCCGCACTGCCGCTGCCGCCCGCGCCCCTGCACGGCCACGTCTGACCAGACTCCTGAGCCAGGAGCTGGTTCCCCTGGGAGCCAGAGGAAATGCCCATCCCAGCACCACAGTTCTCCATTTGTAATTCCTTTTTTTAGAACTGAGAAGATACATGTTAAGGAAGTTAAAAGTAGTTATTTTAATAAACTCACAATGCTAATTTTAAATCAGAACGCTGCATGAAGTCAAACAGTCGTTAGTCTCGCCTGTGATGTCAGTTATCTTAGTCAGTCACATTAGCGACTTCACAAAAAGTAACAGCTAAATTTGATGTTTTTTTTATTAAACTCCATGCTTAGTAAAGCTGGACTGATTAACAGTAATTATGCTGCCATCTCTTAGCTCTGAATTGATGGCATCCTCTCCACGACTGAGCCGGGATCAATGGCCAGCCTCTCTGGGCTACCGTTAGCAAGGTCATCTGGTTCACCTTCCGTAACGTGAGCTGAGAGAGAGTTTTCCCATTCCTCAGGAATTTTTCCAGTGTTACAAGACTTCGTCAATATCATCATCAAACACCTCAGAAAGGATTTATTCCAGAAACTGGTTCTGGCTTTACGGTAACTGCCTGGCCTTGCAGAACCGAAAATGTCTGTCACTGCTGAGGATGGGCCCCTCCTGACTGGTTTTTCACGCAGCAGTGCCAGCCTGGCCAGGACGTACGAGCTGGGTCGGATGTCTTCCCAGCCGCAGAACGGCAGTGTTTGTTAAACCAGCTCCCTGCTCCGCGCCCTCCTGGCGATGCTCAGGCACGGGAGCCGTGGGGCTGGAGGACCACAGGTGGGAGCGGGCAGGGGGAGCAGGCTGTCCTTCTCAAGGCGTGAGCAAGGAACGTGCACCCACCACAAGCAGTGACCGGCCGTCGCTGTGCGCCCGTGCGCCGGGTGACGGCATTTGCTGGGGATGCTGGAGGTGCTGGCCGAGGAGCTGCTCCTGCTCCCTGGCTGGGCCCACGCCCAGAGAGCCTGTGCAGGAGCACTGCAGCTAACGAGCCAACATCAGCGCTGCCTTCAGCTGATCAGATAATTGCAGCTTTAAGGAAAAGAGGAGGGAGAAGAGGAAGAAGCTGCAAAGCTTCTGTCAGCCGCTCACAGATCTTGGGGCGTCACCTCCGGCTGCTCGGGGGAGCTGGCCGTGGCAGCTAGAGAGGCAGAGCATCTCCCAGCGCCGTACAGCAGCTACAGCCTCACCGAGAGAACACGAAAAGCGCTCCCTCCTCGGAGAACCCACTGACAATGTCCAGGAGACACCATCAGGGCCAGACACAGCAGGACCAGCGGCCGGGCTCCAGCAGGAACCAGCGCAGGACGCAGCACAAGAACCGTGGCGGGGGTGACAGTGGGCAGGACAGCAGGGAAGCCGCGGACCCTCCGGATGGGGGACAACGGCGAGGCCGGGCAGGGGCACCAGGAGCCAGGCAGCACGGGGCACCTGGTCCGAGGCTCCGAGGGGACAAGGATGGGACCCCGCTGGCTCACAAGCCCGCGGTGGTGCATCCCAAGGTCAGGCCATCTCAAGTCAGGAATGTCTTTACATTTAAATAATCTTGGGCAGGTTTTCCTTTCACAGGTCAGCACAGCTGCTTGCAAACCTGCGTGAACTTCCAGCATCCACAGCCTGCTCCGAGGAGCAGACACAGGCCATTGCAGGGGCTCGACAGCTACCTGACACTGCAGAGCGAATGTGGCTGCACCGCGTTCTCCGCTCCCACCCCAGCACCCTCACACCGGCGGCTGGAGGGCCTCCACGCCGGCTGCTGGTACAGGACGTGGCCGTGCCCGCAGGGACCCATGGTGCAAGGGGCACAGTTTCTGCTCCCTCTCCCCATGCCAGCCCGGTCCCGGGGCGCAGGGAGCGGGGCCAGGCCAGCTCCGGGACGGGGACGAGCCCCAGGAGCCCCCGCTGGGGCAGCGCCCGCCCCGCCGCACGCCAGAGCCGAGCCCCCCGCCATACCTGGGAGAGCAGCGTGGGACCCTCCAGCGAGGACTTCATCAGCTGGTTGAGGGCGAGGAAGAAGCGCTGCAGCGAGCACTGGAACTCGGCCGTCTCCTTCCCCTCGTAGAGCCTGCAACAGCCAGAGTCACCAGTGCACCACGGCCCCCTTACCGATTTACTTTTTGTTTTTGTTTTGTTTAAATAGGTTTTTTTTGTTTAAATAGGTTCTTTTACACGATTTTGTATGCCGAAGCCGCCTCAAAGGACATTAATGTGTTCCCACCTGAGCAGGAAGCCTCCTGCACCCTCCAGCCCGAGCTCGCCCTGTGTGACCAGCCACAGCCCAACCAAAGGCGCGGGGAGCTTTCCCCAGGGACGTGCAGACCCGTGAGAAAGTTCCCAGGCAGCTCACCAAAGGCGCGATCAGAGCAGTAAGGTCGCTGCGCGACTCCCTGCAAGGTCACGTCTGAGCTGATTCACGGCTGCAATCGGAGCGCGAGCCCGCGGGCAGCCATTACAGGGAGGATGGGGAAACGAGGGGTAAAGCGCCGATCTCCCACAGCCGACGAGACGCACGCGCCTCCAGCCCCGAGCCCTGCATGCCGCCCGCCGCCGCAGCGAGCAAAGCGTGTGTGGTTCTTAATTGTGGTTTGGTTTCTAAGTGTGCGCACAGCGGTGGAACAAGGTCTGTCATTTTCTGCTTCCCAGCCATTTCCATTGAGTCTAGGCCTTGTAAAAACTCTGCTGCCTTGTCTAACATAATTACAGTTGGATCGTTCTTTCAAACTCACCTTTCCCATCGGTAAAAGTGCCCGGGGCCCACGGGAAGACAGCGGGTTTGGCAGCGGGAGCAGGCGGGAGCACGCCCGTTGTCCGCCCCAGGCAGCTCCGATGCGCTCAGGCCAACGCTGGCTCCCAGCCCTTGAGTGGCTTCCAAGCCCAAACAGAGCTCTGGCTGATTTAGGAATGGTCTCTCCCTCTCACCCCGCGTGTCAGAAGTTACTGAAGGGTGGGAGCCCCCACAGCCCCCATCCCTGCAGCTCCATCCCCGCTGCCCCCATCCTGCTGCCCCCATCCCACCCACAACCCCAGAGGTTGGGAAATTTGAAAAATCCTGCCTGTGTTAAAAGCAGCGAAAGGAGACGAAGGCCCACAGCAATGGCACACAGCCTTTGGGGACCCCCGGGACCCCAGCACAGTCCCTGCGGGACGGGGGCCGGTGGGGACGCTCAGCAGCCGGGGTCTGCAGCTGCACAAGTGACTGGCTCGAGGTCAGGGGTCCTAAGGGGCCAGTCCTCGCCGGGGTGCTGGACTGCCCCAGGATGGGACCAGGGATGAGGGGGCCATGGCGGAGCCCACGGGAGCTGGCAGAGTGGGAGCTGGCAGAGTGGGAGCTGGCAGAGCGGGATCTGGCTGCGGGAATGAAGGGCCGGCGAGCTGCGAGGCAGGCAGCTGTCGAGGGATACTGGCGAGAGCGAACGACGCCAGCTCCCCCGCATCGGCAGGAGAGGGGACCCAGCGCGGGGCGAGACGCTGGGTGACGACAAGCAAGTTCAGGAAAACTTTCCAGCAGCAGCCAAAAAGCAGAAGCAGCCGGAGGAACTGGCAGGGAGGAAGCAGAGAGCAGGGACCCTGTTACCGGTCACCGCGCCGTCGCCAAGCCCCAGCTCCCCCAGCCCTCAGGCAGTGGAGCTACACGGGCGTGGGGGTCCCAGGGTTACCATGGCAGGGCGGGAGGGGTCCCTGACGTCCCGAATGGGTGGGGGGCTTTGAGGGGCTCCATCGCTCCCTGCCTGCCCTGGCATGGCATGTGGGGTGCCAAAAGGGAATGCGGCTGGAGAGGTGGCACAGCACCTCCCGACAGAGCGAGGGATGGTGGCGCGTTCCCACAGGAAAGCGCATTTCTCCCACGGCCGACGCCAGGACCCAGCCCCTTCACAGCCCACCAGCCCCCTGCCCAGGCGGGACGGGGATCGGCCCTTTCCCCACGCAGCAGCCACAGAGCTGCCAATGGTGCTGGGGTGACGAACCTCCCGCCCTGCACCGGCGGGGCCCCGCTTCATCGTCCTTGCGGCCACCTGGGACCCTGGAACGGGCGACGGAGCTGCGCATCCCATTCCAGCGGCAGCACATAATCAAATAATACAGCGATCTGCAGTAACTTACTGTAATTACAATCTAATTTCTTTAAATTACAGTCGGTGTACAAATTGTAGCACCGTTTAAAGTATTTAGAAGATCTGAGGAGT
>WHYT01015894.1:175297-197040 GCA_009806455.1 Tetrax tetrax
GGGACCCCGCTGGCTCACAAGCCCGCGGTGGTGCATCCCAAGGTCAGGCCATCTCAAGTCAGGAATGTCTTTACATTTAAATAATCTTGGGCAGGTTTTCCTTTCACAGGTCAGCACAGCTGCTTGCAAACCTGCGCGAACTTCCAGCACCCACAGCCTGCTCCGAGGAGCAGACACAGGCCATTGCAGGGGCTCGACAGCTACCTGACACTGCAGAGCGAATGTGGCTGCGCCGCGTTCTCCGCTCCCACCCCGGCACCCTCACACCGGCGGATGGAGGGCCTCCACGCCGGCTGCTGGTACAGGACGTGGCCGTGCCCGCAGGGACCCATGGTGCAAGGGGCACAGTTTCTGCTCCCTCTCCCCATGCCAGCCCGGTCCCGGGGCGCAGGGAGCGGGGCCAGGCCAGCTCCGGGACGGGGACGAGCCCCAGGAGCCCTCCCGAGACCCTCTGCACGCAGGGCGGCCAGTGTCACCCCCGCTGGGGCAGCGCCCGCCCCGCCGCACGCCAGAGCCGAGCCCCCCGCCATACCTGGGAGAGCAGTGTGGGACCCTCCAGCGAGGACTTCATCAGCTGGTTGAGGGCGAGGAAGAAGCGCTGCAGCGAGCACTGGAACTCGGCCGTCTCCTTCCCCTCGTAGAGCCTGCAACAGCCGGAGTCACCAGTGCACCACGGCCCCCTTACTGATTTACTTTTTGTTTTTGTTTTATTTAAATAGGGTTTTTTTTGTTTAAATAGGTTCTTTTACACGATTTTGTATGCCGAAGCCGCCTCAAAGGACATTAATGTGTTCCCACCTGAGCAGGAAGCCTCCTGCACCCTCCAGCCCGAGCTCGCCCTGTGCGACCAGCCACAGCCCAACCAAAGGCGCGGGGAGCTTTCCCCACGGACGTGCAGACCCGTGAGAAAGTTCCCAGGCAGCCCACCAAAGGCGCGATCAGAGCAGTAAGGTCGCTGCAGCGACTCCCTGCAAGGTCACGTCTGAGCAGATTCACAGCTGCAATCGGAGCGCGAGCCCGCGGGCAGCGATTACAGGGAGGATGGGGAAACGAGGGGTGAAGCGCCGATCTCCCACAGCTGACGAGACGCACGCGCCTCCAGCCCCGAGCCCTGCATGCCGCCCGCCGCCGCAGCGAGCAAAGCGTGTGTGGTTCTTAATTGTGGTTTGGTTTCTAAGTGTGCGCACAGCGGTGGAACAAGGTCTGTCATTTTCTGCTTCCTAGCCATTTCCATTGAGTCTAGGCCTTGTAAAAACTCTGCTGCCTTGTCTAACATAATTACAGTTGGATCGTTCTTTCAAACTCACCTTTCCCATCGGTAAATGTGCCCGGGGCCCACGGGAAGACAGCGGGTTTGGCAGCGGGAGCAGGCGGGAGCACGCCCGTTGTCCGCCCCAGGCAGCTCCGATGCGCTCAGGCCAACGCTGGCTCCCAGCCCTCGAGTGGCTTCCAAGCCCAAACAGAGCTCTGGCTGATTTAGGAACGGTCCCTCCCTCTCACCCCGCGTGTCAGAAGTTACTGAAGGGTGGGAGCCCCCACAGCCCCCATCCCTGCAGCTCCATCCCAGCTGCCCCCATCCTGCTGCCCCCATCCCACCCACAACCCCAGAGGTTGGGAAATTTGAAAAATTCTGCCTGTGTTAAAAACAGCGAAAGGAGACGAAGGCCCACAGCAATGGCACACAACCTTTGGGGACCCCCAGGACCCCAGCACAGTCCCTGCGGGACGGGGGACGCTCAGCAGCCGGGGTCTGCAGCTGCACAAGTGACTGGCTTGAGGTTGGGGGTCCTAAGGGGCCAGTCCTCGCCGGGGTGCTGGACTGCCCCAGGATGGGACCAGGGATGAGGGGGCCATGGCGGAGCCCACGGGAGCTGGCAGAGCGGGAACTGGCGGAGCAGGAGCTGGCAGAGCGGGAGCCGGCGGAGCGGGAGCTGGCTGCGGGAATGAAGGGCCGGCGAGCTGCGAGGCAGGCAGCTGTGGAGGGATGCTGGCGAGAGCGAGCGACGCCAGCTCCCCCGCGTCGGCAGGAGAGGGGACCCAGCGCGGGGCGAGACCCTGGGTGACGACAAGCAAGTTCAGGAAAACTTTCCAGCAGCAGCCAAAAAGCAGAAGCAGCCGGAGGAACTGGCAGGGAGGAAGCAGAGAGCAGGGACCCTGTTACCGGTCACCGTGCCGTCGCCAAGCCCCAGCTCCCCCAGCCCTCAGGCAGTGGAGCTACACGGGCGTGGGGGTCCCAGGGTTACCATGGCAGGGCGGGAGGGGTCCCTGACGTCCCGAATGGGTGGGGGGCTTTGAGGGGCTCCATCGCTCCCTGCCTGCCCTGGCATGGCATGTGGGGTGCCAAAAGGGAATGCGGCTGGAGAGGTGGCACAGCACCTCCCGACGGAGCGAGGGCTGGTGGCGCGTTCCCACAGGAAAGCGCATTTCTCCTACGGCCGACGCCAGGACCCAGCCCCTTCACAGCCCACCAGCCCCCTGCCCAGGCGGGACGGGGATCGGCCCTTTCCCCACGCAGCAGCCACAGAACTGCCAACGGCACTGGGGCGACGAACCTCCCGCCCTGCACCGGCGGGGCCCCGCTTCATCGTCCTTGCGGCCACCTGGGACCCTGGAACGGGCGACGGAGCTGCGCATCCCATTCCAGTGGCAGCACATAATCAAATAATACAGCGATCTGCAGTAACTTACTGTAATTACAATCTAATTTCTTTAAATTACAGTCGGTGTACAAATTGTAGCACCGTTTAAAGTATTTAGAAGATCTGAGGAGTCCGTGTTATTGCTCTGTTAAGATCACCGAGATAAAGGGAAGATGAATAAGAACACTGAATGTCTTCAGGGATGTCTTCGTTCCAACACAAACTAAATCACAGGGCTGTTTGCAAATGTTCCGCGTAATTAAATTTCTCTGCCAGAAGTTCTGTAAGCTGGGGAATTTGCTCTGTATTTTCTCACACGATGGTGAGGGAGATACCTCAGTGTAACGCCGGAGCACCCCCGAGCCCTGGAGCAGCTGCCTGGCCGCAAGCGAGACCCTGGGACGGGCTGGGAGGTGAGAGCGCCGAGGGGGGACGGACTGGGCCGGCAGACACAGCGCTCTGCAGCGTGATCCGCAGGAGGGACGCGGGCAGACAGCAAAGCGCGACGGCAGGGATGCAGTGGGGACAAGGCGAGGTCTGAGCGTCCTGGGGACGCTGAGAACCCGGCACAGCTCCTCACCACGAGCGCAGCACAGCACACGGACGGGACACCGACACCCATCCTGGCACCTCTGCACGGTGCTGAGGTGTCGGGGGAGCAGGCGGGCGTGGGGCTCTCGCTCCGCTCCCCGGAAAGCACCCGCCTGCCCAGCCACAGCCCACAGCACCGGCGACCCCGCCGCTTTCCCAGCGGTGCTGCATGCGGAGCGGCCTCGCCTCCCGCCTCTCCCTTGGGACGCTTCGGCTTTCGGCGCCGCATACGTGGAATGAAAGAGGAACGAAACTTCTTTTTCGGGTAACTCTTGTCGGTTCTGTTTTCAGTTTTCCGCTTTGGCGCAGCAGCCCGGCCGGGCTCTCCCACGCTGCCCGGGGCGAGGCTCGTTTGACCGTCACGCAGAGATCAGGACGGGAGCCCTGTTGAGAGCCAGGTCCCGGGAGGAATCGGAGGTACCGGGGGTACTCTCACCTTGTCCCCAGCAGCAACAAGGAGCCATCGAGGCTCCCAGCCCCTTACGCTGCTCACCACGGGATCACCGTGGTTTGGGTAGGAAGGGTCCCCACAGATCACCCAGTCCAAACCCGCCCCTGGGCAGGGGCATCTTCACCAGCCCAGGTCGCTCAGAGCCCCGTCCAGCCCGGCCTTCGACACTGCCAGGGATGGGGCACCCACAGCTTCTCTGGGCAGCCTGCGCCAGCGCCTCACCACAGAAAACTTCTCCCTTATGTCCAATCCGCATCAACGCTCCTTCAGTTAAAACCGTTACCCCTTGTCCCGTCACTGCAGGCCCTGGTAACAAGTCTCTCTCTTTCTCAAGCCCTCTTCAGCGCTTGTGCTGCGCGGGGCAGCGAGCCGCTGGGCCAGGACAAGCCGGGGCCACCCCATGCACCCCTTCCCCAGGCCCTGGGGCTGGCACCGTGCGGCACGAGGGACCCCAGACCCAATACACACCTTGCACTGGAAATTACTGGAAAGCCCGGTGACAGCTGAGGCGTGACAGCCGCCCAGGACGGGGTCCGAGAGCCGTGGGTGCCGCTCCAGAGGAACCCCTGACACCCGATTTGTGTCCCTGTCCCTGACGTGCCAGGTGGTCCCTGCACAGACCTCACTGCCCAAGCCACTGCCACCACAGTCACCGCTGTCCCCCTGCGCTGCCGTCCACACCGCTATCACGGCATTAGTGCCGAGCAGGGAGCCTTGCGCGTAATGCCGGCGAGCGCAACGCCGAGATGGTCAGAGCCGAGGGGAGTGCCGCTCCGTGGCAAGATGAGCCTCGCTGAGGGCAAGCGCAACCTTTCCCTCTCTAAGGAAAAATCCACCAAAAACCCCCCGAACGGCTCGGGCCGAGCATGCAGCAGCTTTCTGGGAATGAGCAGGAAGAGCGAGGCTGGACCCCAGAAATCCTTTCCAGGCACAGTGTGGGCTGCGCAGGGGAGCAGGCTGCCCAGGGAGGTTCTGCTGTCCCCATCGTGGGAGCGCGTTGGGAAATCCCGTCTGCGGGGCGGCAGGGGCACAGCCCCGCCTGCGGCAGCAGGGCACTGCGGGCCCCTCGTCCACGGCACGGGGGTTAGCCGTATGCGACGGAGCTGGGCGCTTCCCAGCGCCACAGCCAGCAGCAGCGGGAGCATGGCCAGGGCCTGGCCGCACGGAGACAGAGCAAAACAGAGCTGCGCTGCCGCGCTGCCAACATGCTTCGCAAACGCAGCAAAATGCCGCTCGTCAGCCAGAGAGCGGTTTGTGCGGCGGTGCCCGTCCCGCCGTGGCCCCGCATGCCACAGGAGCCCTCCTGCCTGAGACGGCCGGCGCTGCCCGCCACCACACCAGACCACCACCGCTCCAGCAGCCACGGGAGGACAGCCTGGCTGGGGACCGGCCGACGCGGCAGCACGTCCACAGCGTGCCAGGAGCTGTGGGTACCCCCTGGGTGCCCCATCCGACCCCAGCAGCCGGCACCAGCACCAGGCAGGGACCTTTCCTTCCCTCCCTCCCGCAGACCCCATCCCCAGGGGCTGCAGCGGCCCTGCCGACACGCGGCGCTGGGGCGGCACTCGGGCTGGTGGAAGCAGCCGCCGGTACTTACTGGGCAAAGAGGTGCCGGGAGCGGACGATGAACTTGAAGATGTACTCCAAGGCCTTGAAGGTGCGCATGAGCGGCTCGCAGGGCTCGCCCCGGCTGGCGTGGTCCACGTACTGCGTCAGCACCGAGATCAGCTTCCTGCGGGATGGGGACACGTGTGGCCAGGGCTCGGCGGGCTTCCCGGCCTCGGCCAGGCAGCCTTTGGGGCAGGCACGGAGCTGTGCCGCGCTGCCTGCCCAGCACCGCCCAGGCTCCGGCCCCGGCCCTCCCCGCGCCGGCCATCCCGAACCCGTCCCTCCCCGTGCCGCGGCCGCCCGGTACGCACTTGTAGGCGAGCGTGGCGCTGAAGTGCTGGCGGATGTAGGCCTCCAGGACGGTGTTGAAGTGCTGGAACTTCCTATCGGCCACCAGCCCCACGATGAAAACCTGTCGAGGGGCAGCGGGCACGGCTCCGTGCGGGCAGCCGGACACCCGGGACAGCCGGGTGCTCACAGCCACAGCCAGAGCAGCACCGGCCCCTCGCGAGGGCTGCCGAGGCCCCCGAGCCCCCGCATGCCTGCCAGGAGCTGGAGGAGCTGCACAGCTCCGAGCACGGCTTGGCTGGCCAGACCAGTGTGCCCCGCCGCAAACCTGCCCCGGTCTGACCCCATCCCGTCCCACATGCCTGCACTGGTCAGCGGGGTCAGAGCCACTCGGGGCTCACGGGGGAGCGGGGCCCACTTACCAGGGCGTCAAAGACCAGTGTGTCATACACATCCGTGTCCGAATTCTCCATCATGATGGAGAACAAGGCATCCAGGGTGTCCTGGAGGAACTGGGGCAGACGAGAGGACTGTGAGGGCTCGAGCGTTAACTCCCAGCATCGTCCCAGACCCAGCCGTGAGCGCAGGAGCGACCCGCCTGGGCACAGACTGCTGTGCCCCCTCCTCAGCCCGGGGCGCCCGGCGCTTTGCCAGGACCCAACTCCCCTGCCTGCGCCCCGGCGGGGAGCCCGGCACCGACCCCCCAGCCGGCCACTGGCCCCAGCAAGGCTCCGCAGGGCCGACGGGGGCGATCGCCGCAGGCAGAGGCAGCCCTGGGAAGCGGCGCTGAGGCTGCACAGGATGCTCCCAGTGTGGCCAGTCCGGCCCCAGCCCCCGGCGTCTCCCCCAGCTGCAGCAGCTGCCCGTGGTGTGCCTGGCCAGGCGGCCAGAAACCCCTGGTGCCCACCCTGCCGCCCCCCAGGAGCTTTGGTGTCCCTCTGCCCCGTCCCGGAGCAGCTGCCGGGGACGCGGCGAGCGCCGGAGCAGGGAAGGGAGGACGCGGGGGAAGGTCCCGGCTGTACCTTGATGACCTCCCCTCCGTCCACGTGCATCAGCTTCTGCAGGTTCCCGGCGAGGAGGCTGGGCTTGGCGCGCCACTTCAGCAGCCCCAGCAGATTGACTGGGCGGGGGGACGGGGGTCAGCACAGCTTCGCTCGCTGCCAGCCCCAAGCCTTCCCGGCCCCCAGGCTCCCCTGTCCCACCCTTGCTGTCCAGGGCAGCCAGCCCGAGAGGGCCCATCCCAGGGGACACGGTGCTGCCCGCCGCGGGCCCTGCGCTGGGGGAAGCGCTGGGCGAGCGCTCGCCACACCTGAGCTCCGGCGCTGCCTTCGTCTTTACGGCCCCACGGGACAGAAACCCAGACCTGCAACGGCAGCACTGGAGCTGCAGCCTCCCCACGAACGTTTCGGAGAAGGGACCTCGGCCAGGGGGGCCATGGGTCACTGTCCTGCCCCACTCGTGCCCTCCACCAGCCATGGCTGGGACACGGTGAGGGCCCCACATCCCTTGCGGCTCCCCAGTGCCCAGGGAAAGCTTCCCCACCTCAGCTCCATGAAAGCATAACACTCAGCTAAATAAAAGGTCGTTCCCACAGAAGCTGTGATTGTGCTGCAGGAAGGGAATTAACCAAGAGCAGGGGCCCTGAGCCCGTTGGCACTGACCCACAGCGCCTGCAGAACCCAGCAGCGATGAGTCACCGCGTGCTGCGTCCCCCGCGCCCCGCGCCGTGGCTGCGGTCTCCCCAGCTGCCTCATTGCATTCCAGCAAAAGCGGGGCAAAGCGTTCCCATCCATCGGCCTTGCAGAGACAGCGCTGCCAGACAGGAGGGATCCCGGCTTCCCTGGGTGCTCGTCCCCTGTCTGGGCTTTAACGCTCCAGGCAGCGGGAGACATTACATCCAGGGGTTCACGCCACCTGCCTGGCTTCAGAGCGGTGCGGGAAGCCGTTCGGCACCCCGCCAGCACCTGCTCGAGGCTGCCGACACCTCTTTGCTCTGCCACCTCCCAAAACATTCCGTGCACAGCAAAATCCCACCTGCAAACGCTGACGTGCTGGTGCTGCAGCGGCGGTACGCTCTTTGCAACGAGCCACGCAAGTGCCGGGGGCTGGAAGCCCGTGCTGGCTGCCAGAGCACGGGGTTTGGAGCCGAGGAGCCCCAGCTCCCACCCTGATGCCCAGGGGCACCCGGGAGCAGGAGCAGATCAACTGCCGTCTGCGAGGGTTCATAGCCAGGAAAGGCCAACTGCCCACAGCCCACGGCGGGACGGCGCCCGGAAACGCTCACAGCCCCTTGTTGGTTCTGTTCCCCCACCTCGGAAAACGATCTGCTGCTAACTGAGAGGGCTCGGGAGACAGAGAGCCGGGAGACAGCCTTGGCAGAGGGGAGAACAGAACGGGAATCTCCCCAGTACAGCCCGGAGCTACGGACCCAGCGATCCGCAAAGAGAGCCTGCAGCAAACCGCATCCCGTCGGAGCGGCTCTCGCCTTCTGACGTGGGGCTGTAAATCACCCACCCGCTGCCGCTTGGCACCCGCGCGAGGGGGTGACAGCGGCTCCCTGCCCGGCCAGGCCCCAGGACGGGTGGGCACACGCTCTGTTTACCACGCGGGTTTTGGGCAGGTCGGGTCCCTGCGCTGGCGGGCAGAGCCCAGCCTTCCCCGCTCCCCGGCACAGCCTCCCAGCACTCCCACAGCAGCACCGGCACCGCGTCCCACAGCGCCCAGCGTGTGCCGGCAGACGGCAGCTGGGTGATGAGCGGTCTGGCGGGTGGAGAGGCACCGGTGCGATGGGGGCACAGCCCCGTGGGGAGCAGGACTCACCGTTCTGGGTCAGCTTCGTGGAGCAGACAAGCGTTGAGATTTGGAAGCTGTCCCGGGGAGACACAGTTAAGCCGGATGCACCTCCGCTCACGCGGAAGGAGGAGCCGGAGAGGAGCTTTGGCTCGGACAGGTTCCTGATGGATGGCAGGGCCAGGTACGCACCGACGTCCTCCAGCTTCCTGCTGTCGCCCTGCAAGGCACAGGAGTTGCTGGGACGCGGAAGCCGGCGCAGGGGAATCGCTGCACCCAACGTTAGTTTCAACAGAGCACCCAACAAAGCTGCTCCCCGTGGGGCTCTGCGGGGACCCCTGCTCAGCTGGGACACCCGACCAGGAGGGATGCTGAATCCTGGCCCATGCCGCTCAGGGGGACACAAGAACTGGCAGGAGGAAACACGCGGGGGGAGGCCAGCGGCACCGAGGAGCCTGGGGCCTGGCAGCAGCACACCGGGAATGGCACACGCGCCTGAACACTGCTGTGGGGATGGACACGCAGCCAGACACCGACCGCACAGCTGGACACTGACCGCACAGCCGGACACCGACCGCACAGCCGGACACCGACCGCACAGCCGGCGCAGTCCCACAGTATCTCTGTCCCCAGCCCGATGGGACATTTCTGCCGGAGCACCCTGGGGTCTCTCTCCACGGCGGCAAAACAGCCCATTCCTGTGTGTCCCCTACTCTTAAGTTGAAGAATTAAGACGTCACATCTAGGAGGAGTCACTGGGGTGGCTTCCTAAATGACCCTTCCCTGCTCCTTTGCAAGGCGGGGACACGGTGGAAATCCAGAGCTGGCCGGACATGTGGTGACGGACCGCAGCCGTGCCGCCGCACGCTCACCAGTGCTCAGTTACAGCGCGGCAGCAGCGCGTTTATCCTTCTCTGCTGCAACCTTGCGCAATAAAACTCTTCCTGCCGAAGGTCAGGTGAAGAGCACAAAATTGTTTGTTCTTGGCTTTTCTCTCGCCGAGTGCACCCGCAGCGGCAGCCGACTCGCAGGAAGCACTGCGCCTCTTCCGAGGGCAGCTAAGCCTCGCAGGGTAAATGGCTTAATCTCAGACATCTCAACCAGCATGAGACCGAGAGGTCTGGGGAGCTAAAAGCATATAATGCCCATTCCTCTGGCAAACGACAATAAAAAGATGAAACAGCTTCTGACTCCCAGAACCAAGTCCCGGTGTTTGCCGGGAGGAGCAGGAGTCAGCCGGGAGAGGACAGAGCGGCGCGTGGCCGCTTTCACCAGCTCGGGGGGAGGATGCTGGTGAGCAGATGGCTCAGCAAGGGCAGCACCAACCCTTCAAGGAGAAAACGCGTCCAGGAGGGGATGTGCGGGGTCTGACCCCGCTGCCCCAGCAGCACCGGCGAGTGCCCGAGGCGCTCGGTGCTCCCGCCGCAGCGCACGTCGCTGCAGAGGCAGCATTGGGGTGCTGGAGGGAAGCGCAGCGATGGAGAGGAGGAACTCCTCCGTCAGGGTCATGGGAAGCGTTGGCTGCCACAGCAGGCGGGAGACAGATCCGGTCGTCCCAAAAAGGTGGGGGACTTGGGAAGGGAGATGAGTCTGCCTCGAGTGACTGTGGTCACATCGCCAGGAACAGCGGGAAAAATCAGGAAAAACTTCAGTGAAATACCAGAGCAGCCAAGGGGCTGAGGCGGGAAGGTCGCCGGAGGCTGGAGCCCTGCTGCCGGCGGGGAACACTGAAGCCGTGCCGACACAGAGCCAGGGTCCTGCGCCTGTGCTTGCAGCGAGGGCCAGCCCGCACCTCCCGCTGCCAGCCCCAGCGCCTTCAGGGGGTCTGTCACGCCGCGGCACCAGAGCCGCCTGCGTTTTTACAAACGAACAGTGAATTCTCCCGCCTTGTGTCTCTCTGCTCTCTCAGAAGAAAAACTAAGGAATTTCAGGCAGCAAAACGCTGGTGAAATCAGGTAAAGCGCAGCACGTATCTTCCCGGGGACGTTCCCGCCCAAGTCAGACACACTCAGGTTACCTTTTCCTAAACAAAACTTGTCATTCCCATGGGAGCAGCGCAGAGATGGAGTCGCTACGTGCAGGACGGAAAGGGGCTGGAAACCCCCCAGGGACTTTGGGTGTGTGCCTCCAGCGCGGCAGCTGGGGCAGCGGCTGGGACCCCAGCCCCACGCAGGCAGCTGCCCTGCTGCACCTCCCCACTTCAGGGGGGGTCTGCCAGCCCCCGTACCTTGTACAGCACCAGGTCGTGCTCCCCGTCACGCAGCGTGGTGCCGTCCGGGAGCATCAGCTTCACAAAGGCCATGGAGAAAATCCGCTCGCTTTTGTCTTTGGCTGGGAGAGACAAATGGGGCGAGGTGAGGCGGCGCAGGAGGAGCCCGAGGACACACGGTGCGGGCGGGGAAGGGGCCGGGGGCTCCAGCCCTCCAGCGGCCAGAGCACTCCAGGGAAATCACTTTTCTGTTCCCAGAGCCCACAGGCTGCACCCACACTCAGTGAGACCCCCAGTCTCCCTGGAGCACTGGGAGAGGCAGCGGCTGCCGTTTGGGGACCTTGGGGTGGGAAAAGGGGAGGGATGGCAGCGACCAGCCGGTGGGCAGCAGAGAGCCAGCACGCGTTCCCCGGGCAGGCAGGCAGCGGGGAGCCGATGGGCAGCGCTTGGCTCGCACAGCGCCGGAGCGGCGAGCGGCAGCCTGAGCTGCTGTCTCTGCAGCAGCCCCGGGGAAGGAGCCGCAGGCGCAGGACGTGCCACGCCGCGTCCCATCGCGTGTGGTTCTCAGCTCTGCAAGGCACTGGCAGCAGCACCTCTGCCCCGGGAGCAGCCGGTCCTCCTGGCCGCGTGCTGCAGCCAAACCCACGGGACGTGGGGCAGGCGCTCCGAGAGCCAGGCTCCGGGGAGCAGCCGCGTGCAAGAGACAACGGTGCCCAGATCACCATGGGCAGTGGGGACGGAGCAGAACAGGGGTGACAGCTTCCTCCCCCCACACGTGAATGCAGGTTTCATAGCATCCCCGCACCGTGCGAGACGCAGACTGCGCATGGGCCCTCCCGCCCCTGCAGCCCCCGAACTGCCACCAGCCCACGTCCCTCGCAGCCCCGGCTGGGAAGGGGAGTAGAGGAGGAGCCGACAGAAGGAGGTACGTACAGTCGCTGGAGGAGCGATGCCGGAAGGTGAATCTCAGGTGGGTCTTGTGGACGTCTTCAATGGGAACGGCAATCTGGGGGAGAGGACGCGTGGCCGCCTGAGGACCGGAGGGCTGGGGCTGAGCGACCCGGCTGGCCAAGGCCCCCTCGTGCTCGGGCAAAGGCTCTGCTGAGCTGGCAGCCGCTGAAAGCCAAGCCCAGGTGCTTTCCTGGCAATTAACGGGGCTGAACTGGAACACAGGTGGCTGTGCAGGGCTGGCGGCGTGCGGCCACGAGCGCATGGGGACGGCAGGAGTGACGCAGGGCGCCCTGGGTCTCCAGCCCGGGGCCAAGCAGTGACACTGGCAGCACCTCCTGCCCCCCTCAAGCTGGGAAGCTGCGGATGTTGCCCCTGAAAAGCCAGCCCTGGCTGGGAGCCCCCCTCCAGCGGCTCAGTTTGGCTGCACAGGAGCGAGGGATGCAGCCTCAGGGGCTCGCAGCCCCAGTCCCCCCGCAGCCCCCGCGCCCTGAGGCCGGTACCGACCTTCACCGTCTCCATCCACCGCTGGTGCCGCTGCTGGTAGTAGACCACGGAGCGGTACTCACTCGCCGGCCTGTCCCCTGCGCCGTGGAAAATCACGTTCTGCGGAGAGGGCAGCAGCGCAGACGCTGCACAGTCAGCTCCTGACCTTACTCCTTATGGATCGAACAAACTCGAAGGGCTGGAGAACTCTGCATCCCCTGCTGACCTGGGCCAGCCCCGAGCGGTCCAGCCCCCCACACCACTCTCCACTGCCCACCTCACCCCGCCACAGCCCCCCCCAAGTCCCCCAGCACAGGTGCCCCTTTACACAACCCGGCCGGCGCAGGGATGTCCTTCCGACCGTCCCTTCCAGCCGGGCCCAGAGGGGCAGCAAAAGGCTTTCCCATCCCCATCCTCATCCTCATCCCTGTCCCCTCCAGCTCCGGGGGCCCCATGCAGCCTGCGAAAGAAGGGAGCAAGGGACACACAGCCCCCAGGGCCGGGCACAGCTTGGCTCCACTGCCCCGTGGGAAGGGCATGGGCCGGGATGGAGGAGGGGGCTCCTTCCCCCTCCTGATGCCCTGGGAACACAGAAAGATGGGACCCCCTGCAACTGGGGGCCCTGGCGGGGCTGGGGCTTCTGGCTGTCCCCAAGGGAGGACAATTTTCTCCCCATCCATTCCCTCCCCTTTTCCAAATCTATATTCCACAGGACGGCTTCAGGGGCTCCAGCAGCCCAAGGCTCCGCCAGCGGGTTTGTGCCAGCACTCGCACCACTGCGCCGCGGACCTGCTGCCTCTGCCCGAGGCAGGGTGACACAGGGGACGGTCCCTCGCCCCGGGGCTGATCCAGCGCCTGCCGTACCTGCAGCACGCTGCCTGACTCGTCACAGACGCACACCGTCACCTCCACGTTCTTCTGCGTCTTCTTGTTGCCCTTGTCAAACTCGCCCTGTACCAGCGTCAGGTAGATGTCGTTCCTGACGTCTCCTGGGGGAACAGCCCCGTCAGCGAGGCCGGGTCCCCTCTGCAGCAGGGCACCCCGTAACCCCGCGCTGAGACCCCCAGAGACCACCCAGGGAGGGTCCAGCCTACAGCCCCGCTTGCCTGGCATGATGACCTCCGGGTAGCCCAGCTTGCGCGCCACCACTGTGCTGCGGTCCACGAGGTGGGGATGGTCCTTGCGCACCTGGCTCAGGTCTCCCCAGAGCATTTTCAGGGAGACCCAGAACCCTGCCAGGACAGGGAGCAGGACGTCGGCTCCACGGCCCGCGCCAGCTCAGCCCGGGCCGTGCCACGTGGTGCCACGCCAGGGCAGCGGGGGCTCTACCTTGTCCCTTGTGGTTGATGTCCTTCCCCTCCACCGCTTTCCTGATCATGTTGTGAAGAAAGTCGTTGTCAGCAGCCGCCCTGCAAGGACCGGGGTGGGGTGATTCAGAGGAGCTCATGGCCGGGCACACACGGGACACCCCGCGCAGCTGCTCCCCGTGGCCGGGCACTGGCCACCAGCTGGCCCCCCAGGACTCACAGGTGCACGGGGATGAAGTGCTGCTTGTCCTCGTTGCTCTCGCACTTCCCCTTGGTGATGTCCGTGATGTCCATCACTGCAGCAGCACAGAGGCAGCGGCGTGGGGCAGCTGCCACAGGCACCAGCAGCCCCCAGCACCGTGGTCCTCCGTACCAAATCCTCCTGGGAGTAGCACCCAGGGCCGTTCTGTCCCGTTCTGTGCCCCCAGCACTGACCCGTGCCCTGCGTGGCAGTCACCATGCCCACCGAGACTCCTCTGCCAGCTCGTGCCAGGCAGCACCGAGCTGCGCAGGGCTCTCAGCAGGGAGAAACCCGGTGCCCACACAGCTCTGCGGCAGACAGACGTGCTGCCAATGCGGGCTGGGACCTGACGTTGCGGCATAGCCCCGCCACGAAACTCTGCCAAGGGGTCTGCAGCAGCACCAGCATCAGCTGGCCCCGGCGTGGGGAAGGGTCCCGTGCAAGGGCACAGCCCACCGCTCGGGCTCTCCCCTCCGCGCCCTGCGCTCCTCCAGCCACCCCGAGGCAGAGCTGGCTGCAGGGCTCGCACCACGCACCCTGCGTCCCCTCCAGCCCCGGGACAGCGCACAGCCACCACAGGTGACCTCCGAGCTCCGGGGCAGATCTGGGCCAAAGCGAGCCACATCCAGAGCCTCCCCACGGCCCACGGGCAGGGGTGCGGGACAGACGGGGTGCTGCAGGGTGGGCACCAGCACGATCCATCCCCTCACAGGGACACGCTCAGCTCGGAGTGCAATTAGCCACCGACACGTTCATCTTTCACCCGGTAATTCCTCTGTGGCCCAGCTCCTAGCGCACGCTAATTGGCCAAGTAAAATCAATAATTTCCCAGCAAGTCCATCCAGCGGGGATCAATACCCAGAGCAGGACCACGGGCTGAGGCGGGGGGGGCTCCCCACTCTGCGGGGAACAGGAGCCACAGAGGGGGGCCAGGGCTGCTCCCGGGGCACCCGGCAGCACCGGGCTGGGGTCCCTGTGCCACGCAGCGAGGAGGGACGGCTGGGACCCCTCCTCTGCTGGGGCGGGTGCACTGTGGGGCCAGCCGGCGGGGGAACCACCGCACCCCCAGGCCAGTGAGCCCCATGGGGCCTGGACAGGTGGGTGCTGGGGGTGCTGGCTCAGGCAGGGCTGGGGTCTCCTCCCAGCACCCGCGGCAGATCCTGCTCTCACCCGAGATGCCGAAGGGCCGCCGGAGGCCCGTGCTGAGCTTGCGGCTGTAGGTCTCCCGGAGGTCCATGCGTCCCACCCGGATGATCTGGCAGACCAGGAAAAGCCTCTCCCGCTTCAGGTCTTTGCTGCCCAGGTCCTGGGGGGCAGAGGGGCTGCGTGAGCCTGGCGCCACATGGGGCTGTGCCAGCACCGGGTGACTGCGGGGTACCCAGGGCTGCGTGGGAGGATGATCCGGCGGGTGCGGAGCCACCGCGGGTCCCTGCTCCTGGTGCCCAGCCCTGCTTCCAGGGGCCAGGGAATACCCTGCAGAGGGGCTCAGCTGGTGGGCACACGGCCCTGCTGCCCCACACCAAGGGACAGGGACAATGCCAGGGCTGTGGAGACCAATGGTCCCAGGGGGCACCCACGGGCTGAGGAGGGCACGCTGCCCAGAGTGAGGAGGTCTGACATGGTGCAGGGCTTGGTGGGGTGGCCGTGCGCCCCAGCTCCAGGCACCTGGCGGGATCAGGTCCCAGCACTGCTGCCCCTCAGTGAGAACCTTCCCCGGGGCTGCGGCATGGGACTGCAGCATGGGGCCAGGTCACACCGCAGCGCACGGGGACACGCGGCTGATGCCAGCAGTGGGCACGGGTCAGGAGCAGGCAAGAGGACCGCGAGGGCTGGGAGTGCTGATGCTGCTCATTAGCACCGATTTTCCCGGCTCCTCTGTGCATCGACGGCTCTGCTCGGGCCATCCCGAGGGTCCGCTCAGCTCTGCTGGCGCGGGGGAGAACGCTGAGTCAGCAGGCGCTGCCCAAGCAGCCTCCTTCCCCGGCCAGGGACCACCAAGCAGGGGGACGCAGGCAGGGGACGGAGCGGAGATGGGGGCATGAGCACCTCGACAGCCCCAGCAGCCCTGCACCCAGGAGGGGAGGCCGCCGGGGCCAGCCCCACGGCGGGTGCCCACGACCCACTGCCAGGACTGGGGTCCGCACAGGAGCCGTGGGGCTGAGGGGCACGAGAAGAGTGGGAAGCAGGGAGGAGCGGGGATTCGGCTGCTTGCAGGGGGACACCGGCTGCGGCCCCGCGCACGGCACTGCCGAAATGCTGGGGCAGGGGGCAGCTCTGCGGGCAGAGTAGCGCTGCTCCCCGGGGTCTGCACTCACCGTGAAGACGGCCTTGAGGTTGTTGAGCAGCTCGATGTCCTGGGGGACACCCGTGCTGGCCCAGCGGATCACGTAGTTCTCGCTGCCAAGGGAAGGTGAGGGGTGAGGAGCCCGCGGCAGGGGCCGGGCAGCAGAGCCGGGGCGCAGTGGGGGTCCAGCCGGCCAGAGGCTGCCGGCCAGCAGCCCACGAGCAAGCACCCCAACGTGGGCTGGAGCGCTTCGGCCAGGGGCGGGGAGCTGCTTGGCCCCAGTTCACATCCCTGGCCCCTGCCTGCTCCCACCACGCAGACCCCTTGTCTGACCAGTGGCCCCAGTTGCGGCACACAGACGGGCCCAGCCTGGCGGGAGGCTGCCAGCCCAGCCGAGCCGGGGGCAGGGGTCCGGCAGTGGAGCTGGTCCCGCGCCACTGGGGCCGCACCTGATCATGCGCTGCTCGCCGGGGTCGTACAGCGCCATGAGGAGCTGCGCCTCCTCGCCGATGTTGCAGACGAAGTTGCGCACGCAGAGGTAGAGGCTGTGGGAGGGCGAAGCTGCCAGGCGGGCGCTGCAGCCCAGCGTGCTCTGCTGTGGGCTCTGCGGGGCACAAGGGCGCTGAGCCCCACGGCACGGCCACGCATGGGGCAGCAGCCTCGGCACGGAGGGGCCAGCGTGGGCTCTCACCGTCTCCTCCTGGATGTGCTGGGTGACGGTCTGCGCAGCCTTCCTGTGCGCCTGGAAGAGGCTGATGACGCTGGTCCTGTCGGGGTCCAGGATGTTTTCGTCCTCGTCGCGCACCACCAGGTCCAGTGCGAGGATTCTGCGGAGGCCGGGCCGGGGTCAGGTGGGACCTGGCACTCAGGTGGGCCAGGGGCACACAGGCCCATGCATCCCACTGGGACTCGCCCGCCCTCGGGCACGGGCTGGCGCAGGGTCTGAGGGTGCAGTCCCGGCCCGGCCCGGCCCAGCCAGCCCCCCGTGCCCCATCCCCGCGCTCACTTGTTGCCGTAGTCAATCTTGCCGGTCACCTCCTTCTTGAGCTGCAGGAGCTCGTCCTTGGGCAGCGTCCCCGAGAGCAGCTGCGAGCGCCGCTCCATCAGCTCGCACATCATCCGCTTCACCTGCCGGTACCGCTCCATCTGCCCTGCCTGCGGGCAGCGGTGTGGGTCACCACGTGTCCCCGCCGGCCCCGGCCGTGAGCCCCCCGGCCCCTGCCCCTCACCACATAGAGCTGCTTCCAGATGGTGGCCCACTCCCGCAGCGTGGTGGTGATCTCCTGCACCATGGGCATCTCGGCAGGGACCACGCTCTCCTCCGCCCTGGGGAGAGGTGCAGGCAGCCCTGGAGCCCCGCAGCACTGCGCGGACCCCCGCACCGGGCAGGTGGACGTGCCCAGCCATCGGTGCCCGCGCCCGGTACCTACCCCCTGCGTTCCACCACGGCGCCCTTCAGGTGGATGAGCGATGCCGGGAAGATGCCCTGGGGGAGCCGGAGCCGTCAGCACCCGCGGGCCGGGCTGGGCAGGAGACAGCCCACCCTGGGGGACCACGACTGGGGGTCCCCTGCCCCGGGAGCGAGGGTCTCGCAGAGGGTCCCAGCCCGGCAATGCCGCAGGGTGCCTGGCACATCCCCCAGCGTGGACGGGGAAGCCGCCAGCCGTGCCCACAGCCCCCCGCCACAGCCCAGCCCCCCAGCAGCCCCTCACCTACCCGGACAGCCCTGTTCCTGAGCGAGTACCCGCGGTACCAGCCTGCGAGGGGAGGGGGGCGCCGTCAGCGGGGCTGGGGGAGTCTGCGGCCCGCAGAAGCGTGGCCAAGAGCGGGTGCGCGAAGCCCCCGGGCCAGGGCGCAGCCGGGCTCCCAGCCCAGCCTCCCCCGGCACGGGAGGGCGCGGGGCCGGGCTGCTGGAGCCCCTTACCCTCGGAGGCCTGCAGGATGTGCACCGTCTCCCCGATCTGCAGCGGGAGGTGATGCTCGCTGGTGCGCGGGAAGTTCCACACGGCTGCGGGGACAGGGGACAGGGGCCGGGGGCCGTGAGGAGGGGACGCTCACCCAGACCCCCCTCACCAGCACAGCCCCCCAACCCCCCGTGTCCCTTCGGGGCAGCGCGCCCCACGGCCAGCCTCCGCACGGCATGAGACCCCCGAGCAGGCGCGGTGCGGGGCAGAGGAGCGCTGGCCGCAGCGGAGCCGGGCTGGGGAGGGAACCCCGGACCGCGGGGCAGCTGCCGCACAGCCCGCACGGTGCCGGGCACGGCAGGAGCCGTCGGCCCCCTGCCCAGCACACAGGGTCCCCCCTCCGGCACCCTTCCCGTCACCCGCACCCCGGGCACCCAGCCCAGCCGCACGGGCCCTAGCCACTGCCGAGTCCGGTGGTCCCGTTCCCACCGCAAGCGCCAGCCGAGCCCCGCCCAGGGCTGCCAGCTTGGGGGCACACGGGCCAGGCCAGTCCCCGGGGAGAGCGGGAGGTGGCGGCGGGGGGCGGCGGGACCGTCGGGGGGCAGGAGCTCGCTGGCAGCCAGGCGCTTCCTCCCGGGGCGTGAGCGGCAGCGGGCCGGGCTGCGGTTCGTCCTGCCGCTATTTCTGGCCACGGGGACAACGGCAGCTCTGTGTGGGGGAGCAGCGCTGGCGCTGCCCCAGCACCGGCCGCACTCCGCACAGTCCCCGCAGCCGTGCCTGTGCCCGGGGGGGCTGCCGGGACGCTGCCTGTGTGCACCATCAGCCCCGGTCAGGGCCAGCTCACTCTGCAATGCCCCCAGACCCACACGGCTCATCGAGACCCTTCGTGCTGGCTCCGGCTCACCCCGCAGCGCTGGGAGCCCCAAGGTCCCATGGGACCCCTCCTGCCCCCCACAGGAGGACCTTGAGCCAGCCTGGACCAGCCCCCAGCCCCAGTGTGGGTTCGCTCCCCTCCAGCCCCTTCCCACCCCCAGGCCCCAGCCAGGCCAGGAGGACATTAGCGCCCACCGGGCACAAGCAGGAACTGAGAGGAGACCCCGCTTGCGGTGCTGCCCGGGACCCCGCAGGGCTCAGCCCTTGCTCCGGATGCGAGGGCAGGGCAGGGGAAACGGCCCGGCCAGAAACGGGAAGAGGTGCAGGGCGGCAAGGGCCAGCGTGGGGCACAGGGAGGTGGGCTCGCACGGGGGCTGGGGGGGTAACGCATGGAGCGGGGCTGCCCGCGGCTCTGCCGTCACCCGTGCAGGGGCTGGGAGCAGAGCCTCAGCTGGGACCCAGGGCAAACGACAGGGGTGGCCGTGGGCACCTCCCTGAGAGCAGGTCACACAGGAGTGACAATCCCCGTTAACGAAACAACCACCCCTTGGGTGGAGGCTTCCGCCCTGCAACAGCCAGGCTGAGCCCAGACCCCTGGCTCGGAGGGGAGGGACAGATCCTGTGCTGAGCCCCCTGCCCAGTGCTCTATCCCCAGCCCAGCTCATCCCCACAGCTCCCTGTCCCCACCCAGCATCAGCCGTGCTCAGCCTCTGGGCGCGTGGGTCCCACCGACACCTGGCCTGGGCCACCCCCACCGACCGCCTGTGCTTTCCTGCACCCGCTGGCCCACCCAGTGCCAGCATCACGGGGACCAGTCCCCCCCACACTGCTGCCAGCCCCACTCAGCCCAGCACCACTGGCACCATTTGCCCCACACCACTGCCCAGTTGCCACTGCCGGCCCCTCTACAGCCCACTGCCGCAGGGCCACCGCAGCCTGGGGGCATCATCAGCCTCACCCCAGCCACGAGAGCCCCGTCCCACCAGCCCTGCACCTCTCCAGCAAGCTGGGGAAGCCCAGCAGGGTCCGGGGCACGCTCAGCCCTGGAGCCTGCACTCACCCACGCCATACTTCTCCTTGGTGGGCAGCCACGGGGCCATGGCTGGCTGCGCCGTGGGGACCAGGGCCCTGCGAGGGGCGGCTGCTGGTTCCTCCTGCTGCGCTCCCCAGGTCACGTGCATCTCACCGGCTTGTGCAAACCTCCGCTTCCTCAACGCGCAGCTGGGTGCTGCAGGGACCCACCCCACCACCCTGCGCTCCCCATGGGCCAGGGCAGGGCTGGCGGGGACGGAGCCCCCGGGACCCCACCACGCTGCCCACCCAGGGGCCCAGGCTCAAGCGGGTCACTGGCCCTGCCTGCGGGGCACAATGGGGCTGCCGCCCTGGGCGATGCTGCAGCACCACAAGCCCCTCCAGCTGAGCACCGCTGCCAGAGCCCGGCACCGGCGGGACAGGGGGCTGGAGCCTGGGCGATGGAGCAAGTGTGGCTCCAGGTGCTCCACGGCACAGGGACTCGCGGGGCACTGTGCACTCCAGCCACCGCGCCGCTCTGGACCAGCACCGCCGGGATGAGGCCTCTGCCTCCCCAGCCAGGTCTGGCCTGTCCCATCCCTCCATGCACGAGGCTCAGTGGTGCGAATGCCAACATGGTGCACGGCCACACCCAGGCCGGAGCCCAGCCCTCCACTCCCTGCGGCACCAGGACGGTGAGCGAAGCAACGGTTCAGCACCAGCTACTTCCTTCCTCCTGCCCACTGCAAACCCCAGCTGCCCGGTGCCCACGGGTTCACTGGGACGGATGCTCGTCCTCCAGTCCTGCTCAGGCCCTCTCCCCCTGCATGGCCACGCTGCCCTGGGACCCCCGTTCCCCTCCTGACCCCTGCTGTGGGCCTGCTGCAGCCAGGCTGCTGCTCCTGCAGTTTGAACCGCTTCTCCATCGACCCCTTCGAGGCAGCGTCAGGCTCCTTCCCTGGGCTGCCCGTGCCCCCGTTGCAGGTCCCACCTCCCCCAGCCCGCCTGAACCTGCACGGGGGTCACTCCAGGTGCAGGTCCCCCACCCCATGGGTCACCCCTGGCCCCACGGCAGCCCGCCCTGGCCCAAAGCCCATGCCAGGCAATCCTCACGGACCCTCCAGTCCGAGGAAGAGACGGCGGAGGGGACAGGAGCCCCACGGGAAGGGGAGCAGGAGCGGGTCCGGGTGAACCGCCGGAGCCGGGCGTACAGGGGAACCCGGGAGCGAGGAGGCGGCCGGGAGGGTTTGAGGGCCCCTGAGCGCAGAGAGCCGGAGGGGATAACCCGGCATCGGGGGTCTGCTCCCGGGCGGCGGCACGGCCGGGTCCCTGCCCGGGGCGGCAGTGCCAGCAGAGCACCCGGGGCAGCGGGACAGAGCCGGCGGGGCTGCGGCCGGCCGCGGCGGGAGCCCCGTGGCGGGACAGCCGCTGCCCGGGGCCGAGGTGCGAGGGCGGAGCCGCAGCCACTGCCGTCCCTCGGGGCAGCTGCCCCGCATCCCGCACCGGCACGGACCTGCCCGCACCGCGGTGCCCGAGGCTGGGTCGCGGCACGGGCACGGGCGCGGGCGCGCGGCTGCGGGGGCCGGCGGGTGTCTCTCGGACCGGGATGGGGGCCAGCCCCCCCCCGAACCGCGTGGTCCCCGCCCGGCTCGGCCCCGCGGCCCCGGCCCCGCGGGCGGGAGCTCCGTGCCGGGCTGCCCCGGGCCGGCGGCCGGTCTGGCAGCTCCACCTGCCGGTCCCCGCCGGGTGCACGCTGCGGGTGCACGCTGCGGGTGCACGCTCGGGGCGCGGGATGCCGGGCAGCGGCACCGGGCGGCACCGGGCGGCCCCGCTCCTCCGCGGGGCGCGGGCGGCCCCGGGCCCGGCCCGTCCGGTCGCCACGCAGGCAGAGCCGCGCCCGGCGCGGGGCCGCGCGCCGCCGGGCGGGAACGCCCCCCCGCGCTGATTGGCGGCCGCGGGCCGGGCCACGTGACAGCGCGCGGTCACCTGACGGCGTCCCGAGGCAGGGCCCGAGGTGGCGGCGGCGCGCGCAGGTGAGCGGCGGCCCGGACGGGCCGGAACCGGAACCGGAGCCGGAGCCGCGGCTCGGGGGCTGAGTCGGGGGGCCTGGCCC
>WHYT01015894.1:209411-221058 GCA_009806455.1 Tetrax tetrax
TGCCCGGTCCGACCCGACCCGACCCGTCCCGTCCCGTCCCGTCCCGGTGTCCCCCCGGCCCGGCCCACGCCACTCGGGTCCGCCCCGTCCCACGTCCCCTGCGCCCCGGGCCGGTCCCCCGCACCCCGCTCGCCCCGCCGTGCTCTCCCGTGGCCCGGTCTGACCCCCTGCCCGTCCCCCCGGTGCCGCGCAGCCCGGCCCGGTCCCGTGCCCGTCCCAGCCTGCAGGTCCCCCGCCCCGACGGGACGCGACGCTGACCCACGCCGCTGCCAGGGACACGGGCGGGGGCGGCTCAGCGCGGGCTCCCCCGGGCCCGCTGGCACCCGGCGGTCCCGCTCCAGCTCCCGCCCGCCCCAGCAGCTCCGGTGCCGGCGTCCCCGCCATGGCCGGCCGCGGGGCCCCTGGCTCCCCGCCCCGGCAGAGCGGCCCCGGCTCCGCGCCGGAGGAGGAGGAGGAGGATGACGAGCCAGCCCTGGGCTGCGACGGCGACCTGGAGGTGAACCCCTACGACGGGCTGCCCTTCTCCTCCCGCTACTATGAGCTGCTGCGGCGGCGCCGGGAGCTGCCGGTCTGGACCGCCAAGTACAGCTTCATGGAGCACCTGGAAGGCAGCAGCGGCATCGTCCTGGTGTCCGGGCCCCCCGGCACCGGCAAGAGCACCCAGGTGAGCGGGGGGCCGCGCCGGGGCAGCTGGGCCACGCTGCTGCCTGGGAGCAGGGCACGGGGCTGCCCACGGCCTCTCCCCGCGCCCGCCACACTCCCAGCTGAGCAGCTCGTCCCTCCTGCTCGGCCCCTGCGGCACCGCTGTCGCAGCGCTGGGTCCCTGTCCCTGCTGCTCGGCCCCTGCAGCACCGCTGTCTCAGCGCTGGGTCCTGCGCCGAGGCCGTGCCTTCCCCCAGGGCCTGCGCGTGGATCCCGCTCCCACGCGAGCGAGCCGCAGCGCCCATGGTACAGGAGCTGCCGGGCCGTCGTCCCTGCCAGCGCAGCATGGGCAGGCCCTGCGCGCTCCGCTCCCGCCAGCCCTCTGCGCGGCGTTACCACGCGTTTGCCACGTGCTGGCGGGCTCTGGGTCACGGTGGAATGGGGAGGCAGGAGCCCGGGTGCCACGGGGCTGCGGGCAGGGGGCACAGAGCCGGGCAGCAGCTCCCTGACCCCACGGCAGCGTCTGAGCTTGTGGGGGAGCCGGCGGGGGCGACGGGCTTTAGCTCCACCGCGGCACCCAGGAGCGTGCTGCTGCGGGAAGCTGGGTGTCGGGCACGGCTGGCACAGCCGGGCGGTCGCGTGCCTGGACGCGTCAGGGCAGGCGCTGGGGCCCGGGCAAAGCCTCGGCGCAAGCCGGGAAGTGCTGCCGCAGCGGCGCAGGATGTCAGGCGGGCGCAGGAGACAGTGCACAGAGGGGAAAGCGGCTCCTCCCCGGAGCTGGGCCCGGGCACACGGGGCGGTGGTGGGCATGGGCGGTGGGGCTGGATGGTGGTGGGTCCAGCCTGGGGAGCTGGTCCTGTCTGACGGCCCCTGACATGGCACCCAGAGACATCGTCAGGGACTTTGACCCGGGGAGGGATCACCTGGAAGCTGCGGGGGATCCGTGGCCTCCGTGGGGCCGGACGTGGGCTGGGTCCCCGCGTGGCAGCTGCTGGCCGCTGCGGCTGTCGGGGCGTTGGCAGCGGGCTCGGGGCCGCTTGCCCAAACCACCTCCCTTGGGCGTGACCCTGCTGCAGCCCTGGCACCAGCTGACCCGCGGGGTGCCAGATTTGGGGAATAAAGCCCTCGTGCGGGCCCTGGCCTGGTCTGGCCCCAGGGCCAGGCTGCTTTTGGGTGCCCTGGCAGCCGTGTCCCGCAGGTGCTGCTCCGTCTGAGCTGGCAGCTCTGGCCAAGGCAGTGCCGCGCAGACCCGCAGCCCTGCGATTCCTGGGCGGAGAGGACTCGTCCCGCGTCCTCAGTGCAAGAGCAGGGGCTGTGGTGACCCACGGCACGGCAGAAGGCTGCAGGCATGGGGCGATGAGGCTGTGGGGCTCGTGTCACGAGTGGCTGGGGCTCAGAAGTGGCGGTGCTGGAGAGGGAAGGTCCCGCCGGGGCTCTCCAGTGCTTTTGCACAGCCTCTGGCCTGGGGGGTCCTGCAGCTGCATCTCTGGGGCTGCTGCTCCTGGGGGGCGCCGCTCCGTGGTGGGGAGGGGCACGCCCCGGCTGTCCCCAGGCCCTGAGCGGCGTTTGGTCCCGCAGATCCCGCAGTGGTGCGCGGAGTACGCGCTCTCCATGCAGTTCGCCCACGGCCTGGTGGCCTGCACGCAGCCCCACAGCCTGGCCGCGCTCAGCCTCTCCCTGCGCGTGGCGGACGAGATGGACCTGAACCTGGGCCACGAGGTCGGCTACTGCGTCCCGCACGAGGACTGCTGCACCGCCGAGACCATCCTCAGGTAGGGGACGGGGCCCCCGCGGCTGCCCGTGCCGGGAGCGCCCGTGGCGCCGCGCTCTAATTCTGCTGAGCTCCCCGGCAGCGGCGTAATCTCTTAATCCAGCCTGGCCTCGTTGGAGGAGTGACGAAGCAGGCTGCTCCCTGCCCGGGCCCTCCTGGGGCTGCGGCGGGGGCTCCTGCTGTTGGGGAGGGGGCGCAGCGTGCTCCCCCGGGGCTGTGTGCAGGGACGCCCCTGAGGGTATGGCCCACGGTGTCGGGGGTCCCCGTGGCCGCCCCGCGCTGACGAGGCCGGTCCTGGCAGGTACTGCTCGGACGAGATGCTGCTGCGGGAGATGACGTCGGACCCGCTGCTGCGGCAGTACGGGGTGGTGGTGCTGGACGAGGCACAGGAGCGGACGGTGCCCACCGACGCGCTGCTGGGGCTGCTGAAGGACGTGCTGCGCCAGCGCCCCGCGCTGAAGGTGGTGGTGGTGACCTCGCCGGCCATGGAGGAGCGGCTCCGCGCCTTCTGCGGGGACCCCCCCGTGGTGCGGGTGCCGGGGCCAGGGCCCCCTCCGCAGCTGCTCTACAGGGACCCCCCGGCCCGTGGCCGCGTGGCGGCTGCCTGCCAGGCCGTGCTGGACATCCACCGGCGGCAGGAGCCCGGCCACGTCCTGCTCTTCATGGCCAGCGAGCAGGTGGGCTGCGGGAGCCCGTGGTCTGGCTCCCGGGGGAGGTCACCGCACCGCGAGGCAGGGGGGAACGGGGATGGGGGAAGGTTTGGGGGATCCCTCTCAGCTGTGTGCAGGGAGCCCTGAGGACAGCGAGGGGTGCTGGGGGTTAAACTGAGGTTCCTCTGCAGAGGGGCTGTGGGCCCGGGGTCTTTCCCCGCAGGGCACCGGGAGGCGGCTGCAGGGCACGGCGCAGCGCCCTGTCCTGGAAATGGGGCGGCTCCGGGCGGCGGTGGGTGTCACTCGCGTCCCCCCGTCTGTCCCCACAGGAGATCGCCGAGTGCTGCGGGGCCATCCAGACCGAGGCCGTGGCGCTGAACCCGGGCCTGGGCCCGCTGCTGGTGCTGCCCCTGCACCCCGGCGTGGGCCGCGCGGCGCAGAAGGTGTACGAGGCGCTGGAGGAGAGCGGCCGAGAAAGGCGAGTGATCGTCACCCACTGGCTCGCAGACTCGTCCTTCTCTCTGGGGGCCGTGCGCTTCGTCATCGACTCGGGGCTGGAGCTGCGCAGCGTGAGTCTGCCCGGGGAGCTGGGGGTGCCGGCACGGGGGGCTGAGCAACAGCGGGCGGGGGCCGGGCCCTGCCCCGGGGAGGTGGCGAGGGGGCACTGCACCCGCGGGGCAGAGGGGCCCTGGGCGAAGCTGGGGGCTCGTCTGCGGGTGCCCCCCCTCACGGCCTCGCCTGCAGGTTTACAACCCCCGCATCCGCGCAGAGTCCCAGGTGCTGCGGCCCATCAGCAAGAGCCAGGCCGAGTCGCGCATGCAGCGAGCCGCAGGCAGCCCCCCAGGTGAGAGCCCCTGCCCGGGCACCCCCGAGCGTGCCTCCAGCGGGACAGGGCTGTCGTCCCACCCCGCGGGGGCCGGGCAGCCCATGGCCCAGCGCGCTTCCCGTCCTGCCTGCGCTTGCTGCCCCCTCCCTGGGCTCCATCCCTCCCGCTTCGTGGCTCACGGCCTCTCTCCCGCAGGCACCTGCCTCCGCCTCTACTCGGAGGCCTTCTACGAGCAGCGCCTGCCACCCAGCCCCGCGCCCCACGTCAGCGAGACCAGCCTCAGCCGCCTCGTGCTGCTGCTGAAGCGCCTGGACATCGCCGACATGGGCCAGTGCGACTTCCTCGACCGGCCAGGTAGAGCCCGCGGGGTGCAGAAGGGCCGGTACGGCTTGGGGGGCCGGAGCAGGGGGCACGCAGTGGGGGCAGCCGGGGGGGAGGAGCCGGAGGGCGGCCCTGGCCGTCGGAGCAGCCCGGGTGGTCCCTGGAGAGGGGCTGCAGGTCCTGCGGGTGCGGGAGGTGGACGGGCAGGGTGCCTGGTCCTGGCAGCCAGCTGACGTCCCGCCCCAGCCCCCGAGTCGCTGATGCAAGCGCTGGAGGACCTGGACTACCTGGCCGCCCTGGACGACGACGGGAACCTGTCGGAGGTGGGGATCATCATGTCGGAATTCCCCCTGGACCCCCAGCTGGCCAAGGCGCTGATCGCCTCCTGCGAGTTCGACTGCGTGGAGGAGATGGTCAGCCTGGCCGCCATGCTCACAGGTGCCACGCCAGGGGCTCGGAACCCGCTCTGCGGCGGGGACGGTGCTGGGGGCACACGGTGACCTTCCCTCTGTGCCCTCCCCAGCTTCCCCGTGCTTCCTGCCCCCTTCCACACATCTGGAGGAGGCCGTGACCGTGCGCCAGCGGGCCCTGCTGCACCCGGACGGAGACCACTTCACCCTCATCAACATCTTCAACGCCTTCCAGCAGCGTGAGTGCGGGGCTGGGGCTCGGCTGCGGGCAGGCCGGGTGCTGTGGTGTCCCGCAGCTGCCCCGCGTGTCCCCTGCTCCCTGCGGGAGCAAGCACTGCAGCCACGTTCCTGACCCCATCCCGCTGCCCCGGCCTGGCTGCGAGGGGGTCCCAGCCCCAGCCTGGGGGCCGTGCTCTGCGCGGTCCCTGTCCCCGCTGCCTTGGCTGTGGGAGCAGCAGTGCCTGGTTTCGCGGCCCGTGAACCCCCAGCCCACCCACTGGCGCGGGGTCTCTGCTGCTCCAGCCCAGTCCCCGCGGCGCTGACCCCGCTCTCCCCGCAGACAACGCGGACGAGGGCTGGTGCCGCAAGCACGCGGTGAGCGGGGAGGCGCTGCGGCTGGCGGGCATCGTGCGGGCAGAGCTGCTGGAGGTGATGCGGCGCATTGAGCTGCCCGTCTCGCCCCCTGCCTTCGGCACCGACGCCAACGTGCTCAACGTCCAGAGAGCGCTCATCTCCGGCTACTTCCTCAAGGTGGGCCGGGGGGCCGCGAGGGGCCGGGCAGCGAGGCAGGGGGTTGTGCCGGCCAGCCCCGCTCCCCTTGCGCTCTGCTCCCCAGGTGGCCCGGGACATCGACGGCTCCGGCAACTACGTGATGCTGACGCACAAGCACGTGGCCCACCTGCCCCCCGCCTGCTGCTACCTGCTGCGACAGCCCCCCCGGCGCCTGCCCCCCTGGGTCCTCTACCACGAGTTCACCATCTCGCAGGACAACTGCCTCCGCGTGGTCTCAGAGATCCAGCCCCAAATGTGAGCACCTCTGGGACAGGGAGGGACGGGTTGCATCTGGCGGCATCCATGCGTGGCTCCAGAGCTGGCGCCGGCCCGGGAGCGCAGCGGAGCCCTGGGGCACGGTGACGGGTCCGGGCTGCCTGTCCTGGAGGCAGGTGGGGGACTGTCGCGTACCAGGGAGCCCCCGGTGCCGGCTGCCCCTCCTTGACGCCCTGTCCTTGCAGGCTGGTGGAGCTGGCGCCCCAGTACTACCTGAGCAACCTGCCACCCAGCGAGAGCCGCGACCTGCTGATGGAGCTGCGGGAGAAGGTGGTGGCGGCGGAGGACGTGCCGGCAGTGCCGGAGCCGCTGGGAGAGGCGGCCGGCAGGGAGGATGAGGAGAGGGAGGTCTGCGTGCTGCAGTGAGCTGGAGCCACTGGAGCCCCCGTGGCGGGGCCGCCTGGGCTTGGCTGTGAGCGCCGGGGACCGGGGAGCCCCGGGAAAGCCGTGCTGCTGTGGGGCCAAACCCCTCCCCAGGGAGGCGCAGGCAGAGACTGCGGCCAGCACAGCTCTGCGCCCCGGCCGTGGTGCCAGCAGCCATGGATCGGGTCCCGGCATCTCCCCTGGGGACAGAGCCGGGTTTGGGGAGCGCTGGCCCTGCGCCGGGGGCATCGTGCAGACCCTCCCTGCCCCGGCTCCTTCACCCCGTGTTTCCTGGGGGGCTGCCATGGGGCTGGGGCCACCGGCCCTGCCTGTCCCGCGCCCCCCACGCCCAGGGCAGCCGTGCCGCGGGGCCGAGAGGCCGCTTGTGGGTGTCTCCTGTATAAAGTTTTGTGACCTTTGCTCCTGGCCTGGAGTCTGTGATTGCAGCCGAGGACGGCTCATGCCACAGGGGTCCGGTGAGGGTGGGCTCCGTCACACCCCAGACGAGGGCTCCCTTGGCCCCGAAACCCCTGCGGGGCAGCTCCGTGCCCTTCCCCAGCCTCCCCTCTCCCGGGGGGTTTCTGAACATGAGGCATCCCTGGTCTCGCTCACCTCCCGCCTCCGGTTCTGGGTATCCTGCCGCCCCCCGTCAGCCCAGGCGCCAGGGGCAGCCCTGGCCTTTGGGCCGGGTCTTCCCCTCTGCGGTCGCGCGCTCTTCTGCAGAAGCGGAGGGGAAGCTGCGGCCAGCGGGGAGGCGGGCGGCAGCCAGGACATGCGGCGAGCGCCTGCTCCCGCTGGGGCGGGACAGGGCACAGGGGCTCCCTGGGGCGCTGTGCCCCCCTCCCTCCCCCTTCCTGACCCGGGGTCCTCTCCAGCTTTCCAGCAAATCCTTCTCTGGGGGCTCCATGGCCGAGAGCTGGGCTTCTGCCGGGGGCTGGGGGTCGTGGTGTGGGTGCTGTGCTCCAGCCCCTGCCCCAGGACAGGCCCCTTGGCACAGGCACGGGATGGCAGCTGACCCCCCCTTCTCCATCCTTCCATGCCTCCTTCCCACAGCCCACATGTGGGGGCTCCGCTCTTCCTGGGAAGGGGCCCGGAGGCTCCACCGCCCCGTCCCTGCCGCAGCGCCTTGAAGGTCGGGCTGAAAGGTGAGGACTGGGCCTCCCCGCAGCCGCCTTGGAGCCCCAACTTCCCCTTCACTTTCTAGGAAACCCAGAAAGTACGTGAGTGGGAGCGGCGGGACACAGCTCACAGCCCCGCACCCTCCCCGGCCTGGGGCCGGCTGCCCCATCCCTGGGGGGCTGCTCCATCGGGGCTGCCGGGCGGTGGGCCCGTGGCCGGTGCGGGCGCAGGGGCTGCGCTGTGCCGGGCTGAGTGGAGGCGGCCGTGCAGTGGCTGTGGCTGCCTCGGCCCCCGCGTCCCCGTCCCAGCACAGTGTCCCGTGGGAGACGCGGCCGGGGCAGCTGCGTGGCCCTGGCAAGGGGTGAGACAGGAGCGCCGCCCGTGCCTGGCTGGGCGCAGCCCCCCGAGCCCTGCGGGGACCCGCTCCCCTCCTCGGGGACCCGTCGCAGCCCGACCAGCCGGGGCCAAGCACCGCGCCTGGCCCCTCCAGACTGCCGGCACAGGCGCCGCTGGACCGCGGTGGCCCCTTCCCCAGCCGTGGCGGGGGGCTGCAGATGCTCGGTGGGGCACACAGTGATGGGCAAACCCTACGGCCGGTCGTGGGGCTCCGGACCGCTCTGCGGCAGCTGGGAGCACCCAGGGCTTTGGCACCATCCGGGGCACCCAGTGCTGCCCCTTCGCCCAGCGGTTCCCGGGCGGGGGCCCATCCTCACCCCCCCAGCAATGCCCGCGCTCGGGGCAGGGCAGTGGCCCCCGGTGCCCCCCGGCCCGGGAAGCACCCGCGGTGAGTCTCAGCACGGCGGGGCCGGGTGGGTTGGGGGCTGAGCGTGGGGCCCATCTCACAGCTCCACCCAGGGCAGCTTTCTCTTCTGAGAACTGTGATGCTTCTGTGGTTTGGCTTCACCTTGGGGCAGCCCCGCGGGGTCCCGGCTCAGTATATACCCCAGTGCCCGCCGGCCCCCAGCCCGCGCTGAGCCCACAGGAGAGCACACCCCACAGCCGCAAGGTAGGCACAGCGCAGGGGCTGCCGGGGGGCTTACACTACCCCCCAGGAGACTTTGGGCATGGGGAACCCCGGGGATGGCTCTGCAGACCCCTGCCTGGGGGGGGTCCTGGTGGGGTGCAGTGGGAAGTGTTGGGGTGCCATGTCTGCCACTGCCCCGCTCCCCCTCTGGCCTGACCCTGCTGCCGTCCCAGGGCCGGGGGCTCTGCCATCACGGGTGCTGCTGGCTGCAGCCCAGCCCGGCCGGCTGGGGTACTCCCAGCCCCCTCCCCAGCCCTGCCCCATCCCCCACTGCTGCCCTTCCCCTCCCAGATGCTGGTACTGGTGGGGATGGTGCTGTTCCTCACTCCTGCGGACGCCCTGACTTCCTTCCCCCCAAAGTGTGAGTCCTGCCCTGCCTGGGTACCGGGGGGACCTTGGAGGGGGGACACCCACGCAGGGGGGCTGCAGGACCCACAGCAGCTGGAGGGAGTGGGGAGCACCCACATCCTGCATCCCTCTGATATGGGGCGACGGGAGCCTGGGGTGGGGCGGCTCCTCTGGGGAGGGGGGCTGGAGGATGGGCACGGGTGTGATGTGAGGTGGGGGAGGACGTGGGGTGAGCAGAGGGAGATGGAGCTGGGGTGTGGGAGCAGGGGAGATGGGATGGGGTGCAGGAGCAGGGGAGATGGGATGGGGTGCGGGAGCAGGGGAGATGGGATGGGGTGTGGGAGCAGGCTTGGGACTATGGGGAAGGGTGGATGTGGACGGCTGGGACGAGAGGGCACCCAGCCCCAGTGCGGTGTGGGGGACGGGCTGCCCATGCCATAGCCCATCTCTGACCCCAGCCTCTGCCTCTCGTCTCCAGTTCAGGTGGGGAAAATGGACGAGGACATGGTGGTGAAGTGCGACACCTCGGAGCAAGAGGTGACCTGGACTCTGAACGGGGACCCCGAGCCCATGGCCCAGCTCGCCGCCGACGGACAGACTCTCACCATCTTCGGCTTGGACCTGCCGGCCGCGGGCAACTACAGCTGCTGGGCCGGCGCCGTCCTGCTGGACACCACCTATGTGGTGGTCAGCGGCACCCGTGCGTAGGGCTGAGTGGGGGAGCCCGGGATGAGAGCCGGGAGGCGGATGGGGGGTGATGGGGGGATGCAGGGAGTTGGGGGCAGGTGGGGACCTGCAGATGCTGGGGACCAGGAGATGCTGGTGCATCCGCAGGCATCTGTGCCCAGCCCGTGGGGCTGTGGGGATGCAGCGGGCAGAGCTGTGTGGGGCCAGGGGAGCCTCGCCTGGGCCATTCAGGGAGGGGGCAGCGCTCCCAGCCCCATGCAGCCCCTGAGCCGTTGCCCCTCGGCCCCACCAGGTCAGGAGGGGATGAACGTCTCCTGCCAGGCTGAGTCCTACCGCGGCTCCTTCCACTGCTCTTGGGCCGGCCCCGACTCTGCCGTCTTCCGTGCCCGCCTCACACACAGGTGGGTGCCCCAGGGACCCCTCACCCAGCCCCGGCCCCACGGCCGCCCAGCCCTCACGCCTGCCTCCCCCCAGCAGCGACGGCTCCTTGGGCGAGTGGGTGCCAGCGGCCGGCTGCTGTGGCCAGTTCAGCGCCAGCCTGGCGGACCCCTCCTTCTGCCCCTTTGCCGAGGAGCTGCACCCGCTGCAGCTGCAGCTGGAGGGGCTCTCCAACACCTCCTACTTCAACTTCTCCATCCACTTCTTTCTCCGCGACATCGGTGAGCTCAGACCTGCAGCAGCGGGGTCGGGGGCGTCCTCGGGGCGCTGGGGCTGTCAGAGCGCTCAGCCGCAGGGCTGCCCCGCGCTGAGCCCCGCTCTGCCCACAGTGCAGCCCAACCCGCCGCAGGAGCTGACCGTGCGGCGCCGGGGGGAGCAGCTCCAGCTGGCCTGGGCCCCCCCGGCTTCCTGGCCGCTCCCCAAGTCCTACTTCGCCCTGCTCTACCGGCTGCAGTATGAGCTCCCCAACGGCACCCAGGTAACAGCGTGATGCCCATGCCCACCCCGCCCCTGTCCCAGCCACCCCGCATTCTCACTCTGCTGTGCCCACCCTGCCCCTGCCCCAGCCCGGGCTCTTCCCCCGCCCAGGGCTGCCACTGGGATCAGGGACTTGCCGGGGGCTCAGTGATGGCCCCATCCCCGCTGCGCCACTTCTCTTCTCGGGGCGGTGAATTGTCACCCCTGGCTGTCACCGCTGCCTCCCCCCGCCAGCGCTGCTCACGCAAGGCAGCATCATGGCCTGAGCCAGGGAGATGGTGTCGTCTCCCACTCCTGAGCCCCCAGTGCCGAGCACTGCTCCGGCCCCGTCCCACCTTCCCGCAGCAGCCCCTGTGCTGGCTGCCCCCCACCCTGGTGCGGGGAGCTCCCCATGGCCACAGCTGCCCCGCTTTGCAGGTTGATGAGTACGTGGAGGGTGTGGAGGAGACGCAGGTGCAGGAGGGCGCGCGGCGGGTGCGTATCAGCTGCCGAGACCCCTACACCAACCCCGCCTGGAGCCCCTGGAGCGCCTGGCAGGATGTCGATGCAGCCCAGCAGCGCTGACCCCACGCACGGACACCCCCTGCCCCTCGCACCTGGCCCCTGCCCCGCAGCACCTCCCTGTGCGTGGAGACGCCGAGGGCTGGGGGCACCTGTGGGTGGGGCGGCCAGAGGCACCCAACACCCTCCCGCTCTCCTGTACGGCTTGGAAGGGGCGGTGTCCCGCTATTAAAGACCTGAGCTTGGCTTTACTGGGGCAAACCTCGGTTACTCCTTGTGTGGGGCAGGGGGACTGGGCCCCCAAGCCCTGCGAGCTCCAGCTGGGCACGGCACAGGCTGGGCTGGGCTCCCGCCGGCTCAAGGGCCCCCTGCCCCACGGCGGGGTCACAGGCTTGTGCAAGCCCCCACTGCCCCACAGCTCCCTGAGGGGCCACCTCCCAGCCCAGGGGGGATGTGCTGCCCTACACCAAGGGGGCAGGCCCGGGGGGCAGCCCCACGTCCCGGGGTGCAGCATCCCTGCCTGACCCCGGAGGCACTGGTCGCTGGGCAGGACACGGACACGGTGAGGGGCTCAGGTCCCACTGGGGCACACACCCCTCCACCACCTCTTGACGTGCCCCACTCGCCATCTCCGTCGGGTGCCCAGCTCGAGGGCTGCGGCCAGACCAAGACCCCGTAGCCAGGCAGCCCCCGCGGGACACAGCCCCCGCACCCAGGCTCCCACGGAGCCGCCCCGCGCCCCGGCTCTCCTGCAGACCCCCAGAGTGCGGCGGGGAGCCCCCGGCGCAGGGCGGGGGACGCTGCCCCACCACCACAGACGGGCCGGCTCCGGGTGACGCCGCGGGGCTTTATTGGGGTGCTCCCGCGCTGGCCGGGCCCCCACCCCGCTGCTGTCCGGAGAGGCTGGTGAGAGTGCGCGGCCCGGGGGGCGCTGCCCTCTGGGGGGGCCGGGGCCTCCCGGGGCGGCGGGCTGGGGAGCCGGGGGACCCAGGAGTCCGGGGGGCCCGCGGCACAGGGGGGCTC
>WHYT01015896.1:0-10201 GCA_009806455.1 Tetrax tetrax
TTCCCTGGGTAAATTCTGGTGGGGTCTTGTATAAAGAGTCTCCAGCTCAGAATTTGTGCGAAAATTGCATTTTAAAAGGCTGAGATTTCTCTCTGTCAGCAGAACATGCTGTTCTACAGCATATCTTTCTGTTATCAATAAAGTAAATTTTTATTAGACAGCAAGTGTTCAGGTCAACCAGTGTAGGTGCAGAAATGCTTGGAAAAATTTGAAACAGTTGGCTCTTTAGAGCCTGGCAGTAAGTAAATGCTTCTGATGTCAAGTGTAATTCTTTAGTTTTCAAATGTTTGACTGGGCTTTTTACTTTTTAAATCTAGGTACATCATTTTTCTTACCTTATGACTGGCTATACAGGGTCTATTACTTGCATCTTGTAACGATGTTTATCTAAAACAAGTGGAGCTCTTAAACTGTTATGTCTGGTGAGATGCTGGTTTTTGACAACTGTTTCACCCTTATACAGGATGGACTTTCTGTTTAATGACAAGTCCTGCTTATGGGTCATTTTTTGAATACATGGGGAAAAATCTCATGCAGTTGCACTGTCAGGAAGTCAAATGTACTTATACTAAGATCCCCAGGTAGTTTCTTACATCCTGACTCCAGGTCTCTCCTTCTTAGTGCCTGCTAGTTCCATTCCTAGGCATTTAGAGGATTGTATTTCTCTAGACTGTTCTAGGGTTACCTGATGTGACACCCCATGCTTTTGTCTTTTGCACTGTTTAGGAAAATTCTGCAAAAGCCTTCTAGAGCTGTCTGGGAGCTACAGTCTGTTTCACAAGAAGGGGCAATGGTTTCAAAATTGACGGAGATAGATTTAGACTGGATATTAGGAAAAACATTTTTTACACTGAGGGTGGTGGAACACTGGCACAGGTTGCCCAGAGAGGTGGTGGATGCCCCATTCCTGGAAACATTCAAGGCCAGGTTGGATGGGGCTCTGAGCAACCTGATCTGGTTGGGGATGTCCCTGCTCCTTGCAGGGGGGGGTTGGACTAGATGATCTTTGAAGGTCCCTTCCAACTCGACGCTGTTCTATGATTCTATGATTCTAAGTCTTCTGCTCTGGATCTTCCTTCCATCAACGTTTCTGCCATGGAGCACTAACCTAGAGCCAAGGAATGGAGCTGCCTGCCTGGCTGTGAAAAGCACGTGGAGGCATCTGTGGAGTCTGGTCTGCCTTTCCAAGGGGTAAGGAAGGTTTTGGCAAGAGCACTATCCACTGGGCTCTTTTTCCAGTGTGGAACTGTAAGGATCCTACTAACAACTTCCTTCTTCTACATGGTGCCACACTAGGATTAATTTTATGCCCATGGGCACTTCTGCCTCTGACCAAGCGCTGCAAGTTGATGGTGAAGCCAAGTTGTGATCCATGTAAGGACAAGTGAGGATGCTTGGTATCTTCCTGGCCCTGTGGCAGTACCATCATTGCTCTGTGGGAACATTTGGGTTTGGTCCATAAGCACTTCAGGATTTCACCTTGGGGACACTGTTGCTACTGGGCATCCCCAAGAATCTCACATGAAAGGCATCTCAGTGGATGGCAGCAGTTGAACGTAGGTCTTCTGTCCCCATCAGGGCTGGGAAGTCCCTGGGAGCTGAGGATGCTGGGGGGCTGCCGCGGGGGCCATGGTGCTGGGTTGTGGGGCTGCTGAGCTGCAGGGGGAATGCTTTAAGCACACTGAGTCAGAAGAGCTGGTGCCTGGCGTTACCATAGAAATTGGATCAGCTGCTAGGGGTGGGGAGTCCTTGTCCCTTGGCTCTGCTGCTGCGTGGTTCTAGCATGAGCTCACGGTGCAGGGGAACCTGGTTTCTTGCTCCTTGTCTCTTTGAGATCAGAGGAGGTCAGGCAGCTCTCGCAGCCCTCACTGGAGGGCAGGAAATAATTTTCCTTGGGTCTCTGTTTGGCTGCAGTGGTCAGACCCTGTGTGTTTGCTGTGCTGCCTTAGTGATCCCCTGCCCTTTTATGTCTTGCTCTTTCCTATTTTGGGAATCTAATTTCATTTGCTTAGCAACAGCTCCCAGCCCTTTGGGAGCCCCAGAGAGGTGAAAACTGGTTGTAAACTGGTAGGCAGATAAGGGAGGACATGAAGTAGTAAGTGTGGAGTGATCTAGAGGGAGAGAACAAACACTGAACATCCAGTTTCCTGTACTCTCAAAATGCATCCCCAAGCTTGGTTGTGAGTGTTGCCCCAAGCAGGGACATGGCCCCTTGCCATGCTCAGTCCCTCACAGTTTTTGTTCTCTGTGCTCTCATCCAAGTAACTGTTTCATCATCTTCTCTGGATAAATATACATATTCAAGCTCTAGAGATGGAAGATGCACATTGTTGCCCCTCTCCGTTATGCTAATTATGCTCTGTTACTGTGAATATAGTCCTTCCACACAAAGACATTGTGCCTCCTCGAGCATCTTTGAACCCTTTCCTCTCCTCATAATGCAAAACAAGCACAAGCCTGTCTCAGAAACAGTGTTACAGAGAATCTTGCTGATGCAAGGTATCATTTTGTTTTGCTACAGTTCCTCTTGGCTTGCTGCCTCTTGGCGGCTGAGTTACTGTCTGTGTGCTCTGTGTGAGCAATCCAGGTCTACGTACTTGTCTTTTCTAGTTTTTCCTTGCTTATTTCCAGGACACTGGCGTTAGATGATAACAGCTGTTTCCTAGGGGTTATCCCTAAGAATTGGTACCCTTAGGAGGTGCTGTTTGCTGTGCTAGCTCAGTCCCGGGTTTGACATAGCTTCTGCTCCAGGTGAGAGTGAGAAATATTTGCAGGCAGCAGCAAACACACTGAGCTGTCTGCTTCTTAGACTCTCTTAATCCCTTGGTCTCCTTAGTATTATGGCATGCTTGGTGAAAAATACCCATCCTAGCAATATGGCTTTAAATAAAAGAGGTGATTCCTTGCTCCTTGTTGTCATGTAGGAGAAAGGATTTGCTGGGTGATGCTGAAAAGATACTAGGGTTGTGTGTGTATTGTTCTCCCTTTCTTACTAGCTCAGCCTACGAAATCCTGTTTTAAGAAGCTGTTCACTTCTATGTTCAGACCTAGGCATACTGAAGCACCCACTTCAGTTTTGTTGAGAGCTCTGGCCCTCCCTTACGGGGAGAAGGAGGGGTGATTCCTGGGAAAGCTTCCAGCACTGGGCCAACTGTGGAAACAGCTGGGCTTTGTGCCAGCCCTTCAGAAGGCGGGGGAGCTCAGAGCTGATACAGTGAGTGTATCAGGCAGGGGCTGGTGTAGCCTGTTGCCTTCCTCAGCCTCTTGCTGCTGCTGTTTCAGGAGAGAAACTGCTCTGGACAGAGTTGTGGTCAAGCAGAGACTCGCTGGGAGGGTTGGTGCAAGCTCCCGATGGCCTTTCAATAGCAGTTCGCTTGAAAGAATCTGACATATGTTGGTGCTCCTGGCTTGGAGGAGGAGGAGGAGTTCCTGCCTGTGTTAAGGGGGAGGGGAAGTATGGTCTTCGGATAAGTAAAGATAAGGGAGGACTTGGGGAAAATCAATGAGAAGAGGAAGAGCCTCTATGGGGAGGTAAACGTGATCTCTGTGTCTCACCTAGCAATCTCTGCAGTCCTTGTTCTAGACACTGCAAAATAAACTGTGGGGACCATGGCTACAGACCCACTCTCAGAGCTTCAGGATGACCTGAACTTGGATGATACCAACCAGTCCCTCAGCCAGCTCAAACTGGCCTCCATAGATGATAAGAACTGGCCAGCAGATGAAGCCCCTGCTTTTCCCAAATCAGGTAAGTATCCTGCTTGTCTGGGGTCTGGGTTTTGGCCAAAAAGGAACTGTTTGTCCTGCAGCATTGTAGACATATCTACATATACAGAGAGCCCTAGCTCCATTTAAAAGCTTTATAGACACGTTAATCTTGGACCACACCCAAGTGAATTAGCCCTGCTGTTGAACAGCACTAAAAAGCTCAGAGCCAGCTGATGTAAATATACACTTCTCAGTCCTGTGGCTGGCTGCACCTTAATGCTGACAGTACAAACATGCTGTAAGTCCTTGAGTGTCCTCTATTATGGTCTCTTGCAGGATAGTTAGGCTTTCCTGAGTGGAAGGGTCTTGAACTTCCATGTGGGAGGTGGGGCTGGAGATCTGCTGCCCAAAGAGGTCAGAGGAAATAGCTCAAGGGCATTTAGGACAGTCATCCATCAAGGGACGATTTTAAGATATTCCTGCTCTTAAAAGCCACGATGGTGCATTTGGCACTTGGGTTTTGGTCTTTGTGACTGTTTGTGATGTATCTGAACAGTCATTTTTGAGAGGGTGTACGGTCTGAGGAACACATTTGGACTTCATAGGATTGACAGGTCTCTTCTGAAGTAATTGCTGCCCTTGTCCACTCAGAATTTCAGAGGTGGGTTTCCGAGGCGGACAGGTGCATCCATTAGTCCCTCCCATGCTGAAGTGTTTATTTTTTCTCTTCCCTCTACCTCTATTGTACCCCTCACCAAGGTGCTCCAGATCCCTTCCTCTAACTGCTTGTCCCTTGTGTTTTGTGCAGAGGACTCCAAAGGCTCCCCTGAGCCCGTCACTCACCTGCAGTGGGATGATCCCTACTATGATATCGCCAGGCACCACATTGTGGAAGTAGCAGGTAGTGGTCTTTCTGTTTTACCCTTTGATGTCTTTGCAGCTGGGCTGAGGAAGGGTCTTCCTAATGGGGTTGTGGGGCCATCTGCTATATGCCAGCCCCACATGGCAGGCTGGCATCATACAAAGAAGGAACACCAAACTTCTTGAACGTTTGCGATACGTGTAATTTTCCATTTACGTCAGCTAAACTTCCATTCCTTCTTGACTCTTACCGTCTTGATTATATTATTAGCGGGACTTTGCTGATTTTGCTGAGTTGTTTTAGATGAAGCCCTTGACTATATCCAGAGCACAAGATGTGGATTTTGCATGATAGTGCCACAGAAATTACCTAGTCGTGCAGTACAGCTGCAAGGTCCTCTGCTGACACAGTAATCCACAGTAGGTCGGTCAGCTCTCTTATATCTGAATTGCCAGGGCTTGCCATCCTGTCCAGAAACAGCATTTGCAGAAATCTGAACGGGGGGAATAGGCCCATGTCCCACTGCAGGAAAAGACCTGATCATTCGCAGTCCCAAACATTCGGATTTTCTGTGTGGTTGTCATTTGTGGTTGGCATTTTTTAAATTACACTAACCCTCGGTGATTTCCTGCTGGAATCTCCATAAGAAGGAGTTTTGGGGGTAGTTTTTAGATTGCTGTGGTAAGTTTGAGGGAAGGGTAATCCCAGTTTTGTCTTGTGTTCCTTGTTTAAAAAAAAAGAAAAAAAGCCTCTTCAACCTGTTGTGTGACTTGATTCACACTTCCTCCTTGATTATGTATAGCCACCTCCTACTCCTCCTATGGCCATTTCTCTGTACCTTAGCCCTTGCCCCACATGTGACTTTGCAGCAAAGCAGAGGCACAAGCTGGAGTCCTCCTGATTCAGGATTGTTCTGCAGCAGAGTTTGACCATAGAGAGAAGATTCTCAGGCATTTAACTTGGTAAGAGTTGTCCTGATGTCATTCTTTTCCAGGCTGCCTTGTAGAACGAGCTTTCTTTCTCCCGTCCTCTCATGTGACATCTTTTGGGTAACAAAATATAAAGGCAAACTCAAAACTTTGTTGTCCTTTGTCTCCTAGGTGCCTCTGGCTGCTCAGGTTGACAAGCAGGGTGTTTAGCATTTGGGCCATTATGTCTTGTAGGTTTGCCATTAGTGCTTTCGTTTGGGAATGTGTTACTAACCTTCTTTTCCATGGGGCTGGAGTTTCAGGACTGGGGTTTATAGATCTGCACCCTGGCCTCCCTGCTGCTGAAACTGGGAAGAGACAGATGTGCGGACTCCACCATTTCAGTGGTAATAGCTAGAATATTTGGAATGCGCATGGCAGAGTTAAGCGGTGTTTCTGGACTCTGGGAGCTGATGAGTTAAATGAAACTGTTCGCTTCAGACAAAGCTTCAGACAAAGTGCTTAGCAGAGAGTTAGATCAGAGACGTTGATAAGACTGGAATGTCAGCCCAAACCGAGGATACACTTTGTCTGCTGCCTCCTGACCTCAGCACCAGTCTTTCTGCGGGATTCCTGTTCCGAGGTAGCATGGTATTTTTTTTCCCAAGCTCTCTGAGTGGAGTATCACTCCTCTGGAGGTGTGTCTTGGTGGCTGTTGGAATGCAGCCATTTGACACGTTGTCTAGGATAGCAAATGAAGAGTTACCTAATTTCCTGAAAGGATTTCAGAGTGGCATGAAGACTGTCTGGGAGGTGTGACTGCATTCTGAAAGAGATCTCTTCCCTGTCATGGTTTAAATTTGTCTTTTTTGTGAGCACCCTGTCCCTGTCGTGTCTCTGTATAGTGCAGAAGCAGAGAAGTTTCTGGTTTCGGCTGCTCCTGGCCAACTTTCACCAGTAGCTGGTTTGCTTGAAAGCCTGTCACGGTCCCACATGCAGAACACGGTGCAATGCCTTTCGGGGCATGAAGAGCTAGTAGCACAGACCCAGACAGTGAATTTGCTGCCCCGTAATTTTGGGACTTGCTGGTTTCTCATCTCCTGGAAGCAGGATTTATGACTTTGATCAAAGGGACCTAAGTTGTAATCTGGCTCTGGGGTGAAGCTGTTTGTTCAGTTTTCTTGGTCAATAATTAATAATGTTAACTGTTTGGAGAATCAGACAGGGTAATGTTCTCTGGGCTGTTGTTGGAGGCAAAAAATCTGGGAAAATCTGTAAAAATCCTATTAGAAGTAGCCTGGAGAATGAAAATCTCATTGGAGGATTAATATGAAACTGTTTGGCTCTGGCTCTACTGAGAAATTGTGCTTGTCAGCACCTTCAGGTGCAATGAACGCTCGCCATGCTGAGCTTCAAACAAAATAGCTCCACCCCAGTTCTCTTGTAAATGTTAGCAAATGGCAGCAAATTAAGGGTAGTTTTATCCATTCTGCTGATTTATGAGCTTTCTCTTCCGTGTCCTTCCCTGTTCTGCACTTCAGAGCAGAAAGCATGTGGCTAATTCTGTTCCTGCCTTCCCTGAAATATATTTTGGGACGATGATACTATTTCGGGACAAAAGCAGAAGGCTGGTTCCCATCCTCAAGCTGAACTCTGTGATCCCACAGTTATTCTGTGTGGTCAGAAAAGTAATTGCTTCTTGTGGGATGGGTGCATGGTGTTAATAACTTATTAAATGCCCAGTTTTGATGACAAAGATTTAGCACACTCATTTTCTAGCTGATCTTAATTTTTGATTCAGTACAAGGCACGCTGGATTTGAATATTGTGGCTATCTGGCCTAAAGAGGGAAAATATTAAACATTTTGCAGAATTTGCTAGAAAAAGAAGAGGTTTGGGTTTGTTTTTCACTTAAAAATAGTGCAGCAGTTTCATGAGCATTTCCTTTGTGCTCTGTGCTCCTGTCTCTTCTGGGGACTGGAATCTTCCTGGAAAGGGCTGTCCATGGGGAAGGAGCAGGCGTGTCATTGCTGTCCTGTGTGTCACAGGAAGATGACAGCAAAAGGGATCCAGGCCACAGTTCTGAGGGAGTATTGTGGCATTGTTATGAATCAGAATATTTTAGTTTTGGGAAACCTTCTTTTGGTTCTGAGATCCAATGCTTTTCTGAAAGAACGGGATGATACTCTGCCTATCCTTTCAGATCCTGCCTTAATGTGTGTGTTTCTGGAGTGTTTTACAGAGGCCCTGGAGAGGTCTCTGCATGGTTGTGCTCTTTACTCTGAGTTCCTCTTTTTCTGAGTGTTACAGCAGAGAAATTTATTTTTACATGTGGCTAGAAGTTGGAGCAGAGGCGGCTTAATTTCACTGCACAAACCACTTCTGCAAAGCGTGGGTTTTTTTCCTTGCTTACATCACATTGTGTTTGGAGGAAATGCAGGCTTCTGGTTGAAGACTGTTGAGAAACTATCCCCAATTTCTGTTACGTTTAAGAGTTTCTGTATCCTCCTGGTAGTTCTTATATGGCAATGGTGCTGCTTCCGTATCCTTTGGGGTTGAGGCAGACTAGAGTGACATAATCTTGGCCTTGAATTTCGGCAGAGGCCGAATTGCAAGAATATGGCAGATAGTTAATAACAGTCTAAAGGAGGTCTCTGGAGATGGCAGTCCCTGCTGGAAACCTGGGGCTGTGTGGGAATGGCAGAGCTCTTGAGAGCTCTCTGGCAATGTGTTCCTTCTTTGGTTTTCTGTCCAGTTTGAAATACTGGTCTCATCTTTGTGGTCAATATGCAAACCTATAGCTATGAGGTGTACCAGCATTCTCATTTTACAATAACTGGCTTTCTTCCTTTTGGGATAAGAAAATTAGGGCTTAACATATGATTGGCATATGAATTTTCCACTGCTGTGGAGGCCAGAAGCTGGTGTAGAAGTTCTCAGGGGTGTGACCATCACTATTTACTTCAGCTATATAGTCCCTGCCCAGTGACTTCAAAGATTTGTTGAAGCTTGGAGTGTTTCTGCTAGTTTGGGGTTTTTTTGGGGAAATCTGCTGCCTCACACCATTAATTGGCAGTCTGCAGGGCTGCCTTCACACAGAACTCTTGATGCTAGTGTGCCAAGGCCTGCGATTGAAGTGGGAAAGCAAAGTGAAGATATGGGCGTGTACCTCTTGTATGTTACTGAATTGAAACAGCAATTTCAACAGTGAATCTTTTTTTATCTATGGTAAATCTGGCACTAAACCTAACTGAAAAGCATTGTGGCTGGCTGCTGGCTGCGGGTGCCAAAGTTGTAACTAATGCTGGTGATTTGCTGTTGCTGTCGGTCATTGACGTGTGGAGGTAAAATCAATCTTGGAGCACCAGTAGCTGTCATTTCACTAAGCAGGCAAAGGTAGAAGCTGCAGACAAAACTTGTGTTGAAGGTGTGTTGCAGTGTGTCTTCGGTGGCTAATGGGCTCAGGAAAGGCCTCTGATAACAAGAGTCCTCTCCCTTCCAGTATGGTACATTATTATCGGCTGCATTACTACAGGATACCTGCATTTCTGCTGCTTTTGGAGGTAGTTTCTGGCTTTAACTTTTTTTTTTGTTTTTAAAGAGTATTTGTGTGATATTGGAATGATGAGTTGCTTCTGTGGAATTTGGCCCGTCCAAAGCAAGTCCAGCTTGTGCACCATGTTTTGACATGTGAGATCAACAGACTGGAGACTTTCTAAGGGAATCTAAGTTTCTAAGCAAGATCAAGGGAATGGACAATTTCTTTTGGAAAATGGATTGAGACATGGGGAGATGAGCCCTGGGGAGAAGGACTTGGGGGTTGATGACAAGCTCAACATGAGCTGGCAATGTGTGCTTGGAGCCCAGAAGGCCAACCGCATCCTGGGCTGCATCAAGAGGAGCGTGGCCAGCAGGTCAAGGGAGGTGATTCTGCCCCTCTACTCTGCCCTGGTGAGACCCCACCTGGAGTACTGTGTCCAGTTCTGGAGCCCCCAACATTAGAAGGACTTGTTGGAGAGGGTCCAGAGGAGGCCACGAAGATGATGAGAGGGCTGGAGCACCTTTCCTATGAGGACAGGCTGAGAGAGTTGGGGCTGTTCAGCCTGGAGAAAAGGAAGCTCCGGGGAGACCTTGTAGCGGTCTTCCAGTACCTAAAGGGGGCTTGTAAGAAAGATGGGGAGAAACTTTTGAGCAGGGCCTGTTGTGAGAGGACAAAGGGTAATGGTTTTAAACTAAAAAAAGGTAGATTTAGATTAGATGTAAGGAAAAAATCCTTTACAATGAGGGCGGTAGAACACTGGAACAGGTTGCCCATCCCAGGAAACGTTCAAGGCCAGGTTGGATGGGGCTCTGAGCAACCTGATCTGGTTGGAGATGTCCCTGCTTCTCGCAGGTGTCTTGGACTAGATGACCTTTAAAGGTCCCTTCCAACCCAAACTATTCTATTCTATTTTTCTAGAGCCCTGCTCTGCTCAGACCCTTGTCTTGATAGGACCATGTGAGTCTGTTGAGTATAGAGCTGTAAGAGTGATGGAAAGGGGCTGGGCGTGGCAGTAAATGCCTTCATAGACTCTTCCCTGCCCAGAGAAACCTGTTTTCTTTTTTCTAATTCAGAATCTATTGTACTTTTTTTTTTTTTTTTAGAAGCTATGGGCGTGTTGAAGATCTAAATTGTCCGAATCTTCAGCTTTTTAGTAAAATTTAGCTTCTTGCAAAATAATCT
>WHYT01015896.1:12289-56828 GCA_009806455.1 Tetrax tetrax
TATAAAAATGTTTTGTTTTTTTTTTTTTTTTTTTTTTTTAGAAGCTATGGGCGTGTTGAAGATCTAAATTGTCCGAATCTTCAGCTTTTTAGTGAAATTTAGCTTCTTGCAAAATAATCTGTTGGATATGTTATTCATATGGTATGATGCCATTCTCTGTACGCTTCTGAAGTTCTTCAAAGAACCTTGACATTCAGAATTAATTTGCCTTTAACCTTTTTAAAAGTGGCAGTAGGGCAGATGCCATTTTAGCAGTAAGGGAAGTGTAACAGTAAAGGCCATAAATTTGATTGTGATTATACAGAATTAATTGCGAATTCAAGAAAGAGACACAGGAATCATGGGTTGCTGTTACCCATGTTAATTGTTAGGTAAGGTTGCTTTGGAGAGGGGCATGGGGGAAAGATGAAATAGAAGGAGCTTGACTGCCACAAGACAGCAACAAAATGCATCCCAGCAGGGATCTGGCTAGACTCTGAGACTTTATACTCAATATTACTTTCTGGGAAAGGGTGTGAAGCTTGGCTTGCTATAACTTTGTTTCTGTTCCTCCAGACCAGGGTTCACTTGATGGGGCCGAACCAGGTAGGTAGATTTTTTGTGGCGCTACCATTTGGTACTGTAGATCGTGGTATTCCTTTAGCATGACCGTGGCCTGTAGCTGGATTGTCTCAGGGGAGCCCAGACTTTGCTCAGCCTTAGGCTGCTCTGGCAGCTTTTCAGGAGTCTGTAGGCTGCACAAAACCATCATCTGAGGGCTGCACCTCTGCCTCAGGCACAGCAGGATCATCTGAGCCAAGTCTGGCGTGTGGGCTTTACTTTGGGCACTTTGGGGCTCTTGGGTCTCAGTATAAATCCTGTTCCTCTTCTGTCATGGTGGTGGCCTGCTTGGACCAGTTCAGTTTGAACTCAGATTTATCTTGTCATGTGTACTTTGGAAGTTCATCATAGAATTGCTTCCTGTTCCTTCATATGATCTGCTGCTGCACTCACGTGCTAAGCAGCTGGCACTTAAACTGGATTCTCCAGTTGAAAGCAACCGTTATCTATTTCTTCTCCATTTGACTGTAAAGATTTTGTATTTTGGTAACTTGTTCCTCATTCTGGCCCGAAGCTGTGCTAGACTGCTCTGTGCTTGCTGAGCATTTGTTAATACTCTCTGGACTTCAGATTCAAGCCTTGAGAATTTGGCTGACAGTGCTTTCACACTTCTCAATGTAGATGAAAACTTCTTTTTCAGTGAGATTCTTTCTGCTGTTTCTGAATAGCAGGCCAAGGCCTTCTCACAATCCGTGGAAATGCTGATCCTCACTGCTTCATTACGTGGGCTTTTCTCCCCAGTTTGCCATGCTCTCAGGCATCCTCCCATTTTGCGTTCTTTAATGAGATCCTCTAGTATATTTTGTATCAGTTAGAGCTGTAGTCACTTGGTAAGGCTTTATGATTCTGACAGTGTTTGGATATTTGGAACATCTAGGTGGAAGATGTCACATATTAAAATATTTTTGCTTTGAGCTCCTTGCCTTCTTTTCCTGATGTGCTAAATCCACTTCGGAATTCAGCAGACAACTAAAATCTGCTGTACTTAAACACTGCCTAGCTGCATCATAAGCTTAGCAGGAACCTGAAATTACATTGGAGAAGTTTTTTACTGACAGTGGCTCTGATAAACATCCTAAGCTTCGTGAAACTTGTGTGGTAACGTTCCAGAATTATGTAGTGGTGTCCTCTCCTTGACTCTGAACTCTATTAGCTTTGCTGTTTTACCAGTCACGCTAGCTTTTGGTGGCAAGTTTTATCCGTCTGCATTCTCTCCATGTCAGTATACCAGGATATTCCCATTTGAATCTCTCATTGAGGGTACCTGGTGAAGGTAGGAACGAGCAGGGTCCCTGGACTGCAGTTATGCTGTCAGGTGGTAGTATGACAGCCTGCAATCATGGCGTAAAGGGTAATGGATATATTTCAGGAGAAATACCTAGAAATGCAGAACAGGATTTGCAAGTCAAGCATGCTTCCCCTGCTGGCTGTACAGATTGATTTAATAGAGAGTCCTGTCTCAGGACAGTACTGCTACCCAGGTTGGAATTTCTGCTCAGATACATTTGTGTTGCTGCAGGTTGCCATCTGAAACATTAGCCTCGGTATTTAAACTTCAGCCCTTTTAGAAGTATGGGCCTGCACTGACGGCTTGGAACCACAGCAGTGATGTTCCTTGCCCCTTGTCTCAGAAGTGTGCTGGAAATGCTGCTCTTGGGATGAGAGGAAAAACTGAGTATGGGCCCTAAAAGCACCATAATAATGGTCAGGAGAATTAGCATGTCCATCAGTGCCTCAGGTTAATATCTCTTCAGATAAGCAGCTGTCTTGACTGGAGAGGCTTTGCATATTGGCTATTGTCTTGCTCTTTGTTGTTTAAAAAAAAAAAAAAAAAGAATGTCTGAATTATATCCTATAGGGAAGTAGTTTAATTCCAGTGTAGACTGAAAATATTTCCAATGTATGAACTTACTCACAAATGTATACACATTGTTGGGGTGCTCTGTGAGTGCTGATGGTATATAATTGCATCTTTGTGGGTTTATTGTTAACTATTGAGCATTCCTTATCTGGGAGAGGTAGAAGAGCCTGAGAAGCTGAGGTTACTTCATAGTCTATAGTTGTGTTCAATGGAAACTAGCTATTTGCAATTGCAAACAAGGGGTGAAAACCTAGATACATAAGATTAATATTGCAAATAACAAAGCAAACAGTACAAGGGATGGAGCATCTGGGAAAGATCAAACAGGATAAGAATCTGTTTGGTTGGAGGCAGACAGGCCACCTCCACGCAGTTTCCTCTGATAGCCAAAAATGCATGGAATGGGCTTTAGGTTCTTGTTTGTAAATTGGAACAACTGATTGTTCAGCTTTGATGCTGAATTGTCAATTTTTTTTAACGTCTGGAGACTGATCTGATCTAAGTCAGGTGGAAACAAGACTGGCAATTTGTTGTTTTGAAAGTGTCTGTGTTGACAGGCTGAGCTCAGTGTGATGAAACTGGAGTGAGACCCAGAACTCACTAATGGGCATGCTGGTGCCTGTGTAGGTCTTATGCATAAATTAATTCTGATTTGGAAGGCAAAATGGGCCACTCCTTTTTCAGTCATCCAGGGGACTATAGATTATCTTTTGGGGTACTTGTCCCTGGAAATTATCCAGGGGAAACGTGTCATTTCCCCTTTGGCAGATTCATGGATTATCCATTTTTTCTTTTCCAGCAATCCCAGACCTTTTCTCCAAGGCTATATAAGAAATGAGATTCTAGACTTTGCACAGGCTGTGCCATAGGCTTTCATGCCATGCCGTTCCAGAGGAAGGTGTTTAAGCTATGCCGTTCCTGACTTGTGACTGGTCAAGTTTGGAAATCAGTGCCCAGGAGTCTGAGCTGAGCATGTGGCCACCTGCAACATCACATGAACATGATGCTGTACTGCAGTTCTTTGCAACCAAGGCCTGCCTTGATCAAGCTTGCGATCTGCTTCTGGCCCTCAGACCATCCACTGTGGTGTGAAATGCAGCCTCTCAGTTAACTGAAGATAGCACCTACTCTGACTTTAGCACAGAGCTATGATCTGCAAAGATCCGTAGTCTTTCTGACCATTCTCTTTGATCACTACAAAACTCAGCAGATTCTTAGATACTACCATCTTCTTGCTGCTCTCTGCAGATATGACCCTTTATCTTCCAGATGGAGTAGCTCAAGATCACTGGGAAGGGTCGCAATATGCCATATTCCCTGCCCAGGACTTTGTAGCCTCCACCTTTGTCTCGCATTAGACCCAGCCCTAAAGCTCGTAACAAGCTGTGAAAACTCTGGGCTAGGCAGAGAGTGGGCTACCGTGGGATATGCAATGTGATGTTGGTCTTGTGGCCTGGCTGTGACTGCATCTGGTTGTTCCAGATGAGCCTTGCATCACTCTCTCCTAGTCCTGCATTCTGGGTCATGCGTCCTCCCCAGTTGCCCCTTACCTCTGCATGTGTCTGTCAGTGTGATGGCCTGTGCCACTCCTTTCCTGGTCTGTACCTAGTGCTGCCTCAGTGTCCCAGCTTTTGTAGAGGTTCTGGCTTGTGTGCATCAGTAAATTCCGTCTCTTGTGTTGTCTGGTGAGTGACTTGAAAATGGGACTTGAGAGGGAAAAGTTTTAGTGGACAAGTAGCAAGAGAATCTGTTATTCCAGCCAGGATGGGGGAGAAGAGGATTTGTGGCATCTTAATGTCACGGCTGGTGTATGTGAGTTCTCTGGCTGCCGTTTGCAGATCGAGTGGTCATCTTTTACTAACAGACAGTGTTTCCAGAAACCTCAACTTTGCTGTTCCAGGGTTCAATTTGAGATCTCGGTTGCTGCACGGCAAGTGTAACCAAGTGGTAGTTGAGGGTCAGGGCCCAGGCAGAGGTGAGAAAATGGCTGCATGCTCTGAGTATTGTAAATCAGTGTGGGGAATAGGACATCTTTCAAGAGGAATGATGTATTGCAGGGCTGTCCTGCATAAAGTAGCGGTCTGTGCTGCTTTCCTATGCTGTGGTCTGTATGGAATGGTTGTGCTGTAGGGAAGGAAGGACGGTGTTGTTGAGTGTAACATCAGTAGCCCCTGTCACTGCTTCGTGGTCCTTCTGCTTGACAAGAAAACATAGCTCTCAGAGCAGGATGAGTAGCAAGAAGGATGGGAAGACTTCAACCCTTCACAGTAAAAGAACCGTTTCATCTCCACTGGTGCTAAAAAGCAAGTCATTCTTATGGAAATAAATTGGGTATTGTGTTTGGGAGAGAACCAGACTTTCCCTCAAACTCTGTATGTCCAAAAGATTTGTGACCTGTTTCTTACTTATCTAAATCTCTCAATTCCCCTAGAATGTCTGCTAAGCTTGTCCATGCCCATCTGCTTGGGTTTTGTTCATGGGGCTGAAATATCTGCTGGCAGAAGTCCACTGACGTATGAAGACTTGCTTTGAGGAAAACTTGGCTTGTTGTCTCTTAAGCCTCAAGCAGTGGCTGGGAGTGTCCTCCCTGAGATAAGGGTCCTTCATGGGTTATTTGGCTCCAATGTGATGGGGACTGTTTTCAGCTGGGTTTTTACATAGAATGCTTTTTGTGCCACACTTTGCAGCTCCTTCCAGCTCAGGCTGGAAAAATATCTCTGTGGACGGAAAATCTAGGAAGCAGTGAACAGCTTGTTTTGCAGTTCCCCTGGAGAATCCAGCAGCACTACTTGGTCCATCTGTAGAAGAGGCTGATGATGATGCTTTCTTCTCATCGCTGGGATATGGCTGGGACTGCCCCGTTTCTAGGGATTTCTTGGTTTTCAGGGTATGAAATGGCTTTGTGCAGGACTAAGCTTCAGGTGAAGCAAGGAACAAATGCACCAGATCACAAGCAGCTAATCTGGGACTGTGCAGGATGGAAGGAGTAGTTACTGTGCCTGTGGGAGGTGGTTTTCCTTGTGCCTCCCTGGGCACACATGCATCAGGACTGGTGCCGAGGGGCAGCGTTGCAGGATTAATGCTCTGAGTACTCTGCTCTGTACTTGAGGCCTCCATTCCTACGTGCCCCGAGGCATCCGGGTTTCCACTCCTTCCTCTTCTTTCAGGGCCGGAGCATGGACTCTATTCTCCATTTGCACTGTTGACTTGCCAGGCCCTTGGTGTTCAGGTTTCTGCTTCCATACTAGGCCTGTGGTAACTCTGCTGAAAATCAGGTTTAGCTTTGCTGGCAGCTGTGGCAATCCAGACTTCTGCCTTCTTGTGGTGGTTTCCCATTCTCTGTTTACCCATTGCTGCCAAGACCACAATGTAGTCCTCAAACTCCCTGTAATCTCTGACATTTCATCTGCAGGTGATGACAAATATGGAAGGAAAGTCATTTTGTTCAGTGCCTGCCGGATGCCTCCAAGTCATCAACTTGATCACGTGAAACTGCTGGGGTAAGTAGGATCTTAGGAGGCTGCTGTTAACTTCTTAAGCCTGACATAATTCCCAGGTGCTGGATTCCTGGGGTCAGATCTATCTGCAGTAACTTATTTAGCTGGATGTGTCCTCCCAAAGTGCTTACCTTCATTGCTGGGGATGCAAATCCTTTGTTATGGCACACAAAAATGAAGCCCAAAAGGAGGAAGACTGTGGCAGAACATGAAGTGAGTTCAGCAGTTCTCTCTTCTCAGGTACCTGAAATTCACACTGGACCAGTATGTGGAGAGTGATTACACACTAGTGTACCTGCACCATGGCCTGACCAGTGAGAACAAGCCATCCCTGAGCTGGCTGCGGGATGCCTACAGGGAATTTGATCGCAAGTGAGTAAGGCTGCAGCAAGCAAGGCTATAACGTGCTGTTCCATAGCCTAACTATCACTTATTTCTGCTGCTTGTGGAGGTGGGTTGTTGTCTAATGCAAGCTCAATCATGGAAATAACAGCTCCTTCTGTAGTTACATCCTTTAGGCCAACAGGCAAGCCGCAAAACCAGGACCAAGTGTGTCAGTGTGTCAGCCCCATGCTATGATTGTTGCTTCCTGGTGAGGCTGCTCGCTGCTTTTCAGTGAATCCTGGAATATAATAGAGCGTGCCCTTAGGCTGCTGAGTGGCTTGACACAGCTACGAAGCTTAGGAGAGCAGAGGCCATGGGTGCTGGGAAGTGGTGAGGCTCAGTGCAAAAGGAATAGAGTAGGGTGCCTTCATCTTGTGGAAAAGTTGGTTCCTCTGCTTAAAGTGCAACTCATCCTTACTTAGCTTCTCGTGGCAGATACAAGAAGAACATCAAAGCCTTGTATATTGTGCACCCAACCATGTTCATCAAGACCCTGCTGATTCTCTTCAAGCCTCTGATCAGGTAGGAAGCACTACAGGAGGTTCACGCACATCCTCACACTGCAGGGCAATAACGAGGCATTGTCAGTGGGGTACAAGATGAGCCCAAGCTGCTAAGTCCACCTGGAGCCTCGCCCTATGCTATGTCCTCCTGTTTCTGAGGTCAGATCTACTCAGGCACAAGAAGTGCTACTTTGGGAACCTACTGAGCTTCTAGCTCTGTGCTGCTCTCTTTCTATCTGGCCAGGCAGAAGTAAAGTGTTGCAGGCTCTGCTAATAATGAAAAAGAGAGTGAGAGTATCAGTCCAAATTTTATATAACTCATTGTGTTGATGCTGAAATCCTAACTGTAAAATAATTGAAAATAAAACTTTCTTCAGCCCACTGCTGAACTTAGGAAGGAGAAATCCAGCATTTTAGGGAGCCTGCTGCTGCTAGGGCTTCTAACGTGATTTGGAAAGTCTTGGTATCTCCTGGTAAAATATATGGAGTTGGAGCTACATGGGCAACATCTCTGCTGCTCAGCCATGCCTGCCCCTTTGCCCCATTGATGTCTCTTGCAGACTCCTGCTCTTCTTGCCTGTAAGAAGTCCATTCTCACACTGGATTTCCCAATTGCTTACATACCTACTTTTCTCTTGTTTTTCAGCTTTAAGTTTGGACGAAAGATTTTTTATGTGAACTTCCTTAGTGAGCTGGAGGAGTATGTGAAGCTGGAACAGTTGGGGATCCCAAGCCAAGTGCTGAAGTGAGAATGCTGCCTGTCTCCCATTTGCTTAGGGCTCTGTGAGAGGGGACATTTTTGAAGGAATGGCAAGGGGAGGAAGAGATTGTTCTGCTCAGGCAATGGTTTTGGAGGGAGTGGTGACAAATTGCCTTAAAGACTAATGTTTCTCTCCATACTCCTTCCTGTGTGTCCTTGACTTCAGTGCCCAGTTCTGTCCTCAAGTTAAAAATCCTCCTTCAGTGGAGCACCAATCCTGTCTCTCCCACTCACCCCAAAGGGCCTTTCTGGAAGCCGCTGACCTTAACACTGACCTGGAGCTCGTGGTGCACATCTGCTGCATCTGGGCACCTTCTTTGCTCACTCTGCACAGTTCAGCTTGTCTTTGAGGCTCCCCAAAGTTGCCACAATCTCAGTCCTACCAGACTGATTCCCTCATGCAACTGTCTCATCACAAGCAGTGCTGTCCCGGCCTCCTGTCCACGCTGTCTGTCATCCTCAGCTACTCCAGTTCCTGATTCTAGATAGATATTCCTTTCTCCCTGCTTTTTTTTTCTGGCAACTAGATGTTTGTTTCTGTTGCCCCTGTGCTCCAGGGCTGCCTGTCTGGTTTTTGCATAGGTGAAATCAACCGTGCTGGGCTGGAGCTGTTACCAGTGGATGTGCAGTGGGTCACATGCTGTGCTGGATTTATGCTGTTTCTGGGAGGTGGAGTGGCTTTTTACCACTCTGTGTTTTGCCACAGATATGATGAATATCTGAGATCCCTGCAGAAGCCTTCGCAAGTGCCCCAGAAGCCAACACCCCCGCGCCCGCCGCTGCCAAACCAGCAGTTTGGCGTCTCACTCCAGCAGTGAGTATCTCTGAATTGTGCTGCATTTGCCCTGACTTGCTTGATATGAGGTTACTGTATTTATAACTGAACAACAGCAAAAGTGGCTGTAAAATTTCTTGCAGTTCAGACTTCCTACAAAGCTTTAATCATTTTTCTGAGGAACTCTGCGCTCATGTCCATGTCCTGATGGACTCCGTTAAGTTCCACCCTCTTGAGTCCCTGGCTAGATTGTATCTAAATTAGGATGAGATGGTTTCTGTAGCTAAGGGTCACTAAGGGAGGAGCAAAATAAGGATCATGGGGATGGCATTATGTCACTAGAAACTTCATTTAAGCAAAGGAAGTCTGTAGAAGGCTGATCAAGGTGTCTTTAGGGCTATGCTAATTTGATTGAGCAGTGCTGCAGATCTGTTTCTTAGTTTTTTCCATATCATAAATTCTATTTTAAAAGCACTTCTATTCGCCCTTGTACTGATTCCCACCCCCCATTCCTGCACGGTGACGCAGGCAAACACAGACACTGGCAAGGACTAATGATACTGGCTAAGTGTTTAAGGTATTTTTAACTTTGAGTGTGATTTTTCCCTGGGGAATGAGGAGGAGCCAGTATTTTGTGGCCAGACAGATCCTCTGAAGCAATCTGGGAACACATTCCCCAGCTTCAGCACAACATTTCCAAATGTAACCCCGGTGGTGCTGTGTGCCTTGGCTTGTAAGTAGCCTGAGAGGGCTGAACAGCTCCATGGTGTAGACAATCGAACACGAGGGTGGCAGCAAACACCTTGGCATCGCTAGGTCTTCCCTGACAAGCATTGCGTTGATGTATCTTCTGTTACAGGAGTGGGGTGGGTAAACTTATCCTGTATGTATTTCTCTCATGTGTCAGCTTCTTTCTGCCCTTGCTGCTATGGGGAAGGGAAAAGGAAGCTTAACCCTTTTCACTTGATTCATAACTAGCAGTCTTGCTTTCTGGGAACCCCTTTGCCCTGGCATCTACAGGTTATGATTTTTACAGAAGATAGAGAAATATTCCTGTGGTGTAGTAATGAGCTCATACTTGCTCCCGTGAAGGATATAGCATGATGGGTGAAGAGGAGAGAAGGCTGGAATAATGGCTGAACTAAGGACTGGGATAACAAGATCCTATGTGGTAGAGCTTGTGGGGGCTAACTTCAAGACTCAGCGGCTGCACACAGGACAGGGAGGACCAGTCATTTGTAACCTTTTGTCTCTTCCCACAGCCTCAGGGAGAAGAGCCCTGATCAGTCTCCTGTTCCTTTGGTGGTCAGAGACACCATTGCTCATTTGCAGCAGCATGGTAAGTGTTCAGGGGAAGCTGCAGCCCCTCTTAATTCCATTTCAGTGCCCTTTCCTCCACCCAAGTTCCCATCCAGAGTGTGGTAAGATACAGAAGAACAGCAGCCTAGAATAAGGTGTAAAGGCCTGAACTAGGTGAGTTAGTCTTCAAGAGAGATTGTGCAGGGCTTAGGAGACTTCTTTCTTCCAGTCATCCATGCTCCCACTTGTATAAGAGTGGAAAAATGTTCCCTGTATCCTTTGCCTGTGCCATAGTTTAGCGCTGCTCGGGGCCAAGCCACATGGTCTCTCGCTCACTCTCCCCACCCTCTGAGGGGAAATAGGGGAGAGATGATATAACAAAGAGCTCAAGGTTTGAGATAAGGACAGGGCAAACTGTTCCAGTGTTCTGCAACTCACATTGTAAATTTTTTTTCCTAATATCAAATCTAAATCTACCTCCCTCTATTTTAAAACCATTACCCCTCGTCCTATCACAACAGGCCCTACTGAACAGCCTCTCCCCATCTTTCCTGTAGGCCCCCTTGAGGTACTGGAAGACCGCTATCAGGTCTCCCCGGAGCCTCCTCTTCTCCAGGCTGAACAGCCCCAACTCTCTCAGCCTGTTGTCATAGGAAAGGTGCTTCAGCCCTTTGATCATCTTCGTGGCCCTCCTCTGGACCTTCTCCAACAGGTCCATGTCCTTCTGTTGAGGGCTCCAGAACTGGACACAGTACTCCAGGTGGGATCTCACCAGGGCAGAGTAGAGGGGGAGAATCACCTCCCTCAACCTGCTGGCCATGCTCCTCTTGATGCAGCCCAGGATGCGGTTGGCCTTCTGGGCCGCAAGGGCACATTGCTGGCTCATGTTAAGCTTCTTGTCCACCATCACTCCCAAGTCCTTCTCCTCAGGACTGGTCTCGATCCGTTCTCTGCCCAGTCTGTATTTGTGCCTGGGATTGCCACGACCCAGGTGCAGGACCTTGCACTGGTCCTGGTTGAACTTCATGAGGTTGGCACAGGCCCACCTCTCCAGCCTGTCCAGTTTCCTCTGGATGGCATCCCTCCCTTCCAGTGTGTCAATGGCACCACACAGCTTGGTGTCATCGGTGAACTTGCTGAGGGTGCACTCTTCCCACTGTCCATGTTGCCGACAAAGATGTTGAGCAGGGCCAGGCCCAACACAGACCCCTGAGGGACGCCACTGGTGACTGGTCTCCACTTGGACTTTGAGCCGTTGACCACCACTCTCTGAGTGCGGCCATCCAGCCAACTCCTTATCCACCGACTGGTCTGTCCATCAAACCCATGTCTCTCTAGTTTAGAGAGAAGGATGTCGTGCGGGACAGTGTCAAAAGCTTTGCACAAGTCCAGGTAGATGATATTCTTGCCCGTCCCTTGTCCACTGATGCTGTCACCCTGTCATAGAAGGCCACCAAATTGGTCAGGCACGATCTGCCCTTGGTGAAGCCATGTTGGCTGTCACCAACCACCTCCTTGCTCTCCATGTGCCTTAGCATGGTTAAATTGCCATGCCCTTTTAAAAAGGGACTCATTGACATCTGTCTGAGTGCCCCACAGCATGGATTTATGATTGCTAACACCGGCATTTTTAGACTCTCACGTGGCTGATCTTTCTTCTCTATCTGCTCTCACTTCACAGCTCTTGCTACGGAGGGGATTTTCCGGAGATCAGCAAATACACAGGTTGTCAGGGAGGTGCAGCAAAAATACAACACAGGTAAGTGCCCAGACTCAGCAGAGCCACTCTCGTTCCCTAACTACTACTGTCCAGCTGGAACTGTGTTGGAACTAGTCCATCATGGCTCTTCTCCTTCTCTGATAGGCCTCTAGGTGAGGCCCCATAGGGGTGTGACCTGAGGTGCAAGGGAGAATCATCTGATACTTCTGCTGTGTGGAAAGCATATTCCTTCCCGCTCACGTTTCCGTTACTGCCCTTTTCCTTCCTGAAAATTCTCCCATTTCTCAGGGTGGGATATACCATCTTAGTCTGGTTATACTGGAGGGACTGAAGATGACCAGGAAGAAACTTGGTAATTTATTTCGTTTGATGGCTGATAGCGTTGTATTCAGAAGTGCTTTGCATATGCTTTTGGGACACATTTTTCCACTCTGCTAGAGGATGTGGTGCTTCAGTACCCTCTCTGTGTTCTTTAAAATACTCCTTCCCTAGTTCTGGGCTCTGACCACCACGTCCCATTCCTTGTCTGAAGGAGGTCCTGCTTTGGCCAGTGAGCACTGAGTCTCTGTTCTGCTGTCTCAGGTGTGCCTGTAGATTTCCAGCAGTATGAAGATGTCCACCTCCCTGCTGTGATTCTCAAGACCTTCTTGAGGGAGCTACCGGAGCCCCTCCTCACTTTTGGCCTTTACAGCCATGTTGTCAGCTTCCAGAGTGAGTTGTAACAAGAGTGTGCTACTCCCTGAACGTTGCACTGGCCAAGGGCAAAGACATCTTTGCTCAGGGGCGGGGGGGGCAGTGCTGCATGGCATACCCTGTGACTGCAAACAAGGCTTTCGTCAGGGTGGGTGCTGAGGATTTCTCATGGACCTGCTTGTCCTGTCTCTCTTGATTTTTAGATGTGGAGGAGGTGAACCGCGTGGATGTTGTTCGCAAAACGCTCCAGACTCTGCCAGAAGAAAACTACCAAGTGCTCCATTTACTGACAGCCTTTCTGGTGCAGGTGAGCTGCTCCAAAGGTGGGAAGTCATATTCTAGTTCAGTTGCCAGTGTCTTGCATCTGCTTTTTGACTGCCTGCTCCCTCTTTTTATTTTGAGAGGAAATAGGTCTCAAGCTAGGAAACGTCCTTTCTTTACCTTATGTTCTTGTTATACAGAGATCAAGAATGATCATGATGAACTAGCCTAAGCAGTTGCTTCTCACAACGCTGAGAGGTGCAGGTGGGCATTAAGCCCATGTGGTCTGTACCAGGAGGCTGAAAACTCCCCAGCGTGGAGGTACAGCTGCAAAATATCTGAGTAGATTAGAAGAGGAGTCTCAGATCCACCACGCAGAACTTTCTGCTGCCAGGGAAGCGACGGCAAGGCAAGAGGGAAGATCATTTTGTTTTGAGTGGTGATCTGGACTGTAGAGGTGTTGGCTGACAGTGCTCTGGGTCCTGTTATGATGTTGCCTGGCAGTTAAGCCATAGTGGCAAATGGCAAGATATTGCTCCTCACCTCCTGAATGTTGGAGGTGTATTTCCCCCAGCTGGCTTCTGGCATTGGGCCTTCAGCTTCTCTCCTCCCATTTTCTCCTGGGAGTCTGTCAGCTCTTGCTTTGGGTAGGGTAGAGAGCAGCTGCTGTGTTATTCTCTAGGATTCACAATGGTTTCTTTCCTTCCCACACAGGTCTCTGCTCACAGTGACACAAACAAGATGACAAACACCAACCTGGCAGTTGTGTTTGGCCCAAATCTACTGTGGGCCAAAGACGTAGCCATCACCCTAAAAGCCATCAACCCCATCAATACCTTTACCAAGTTCCTGCTGGACCACCAGAAGGAGCTCTTTGAGGATGTGGTGGCCTGAATCCAGGCCAGCCCACACCAGCACACTGTGCCCACCTTCCTACCTTCTTTCCCACCTTGTCTTGGAGCTGTGACCAAGCTGTCTCCAGTGCAAAGGGACCATTGATCCTCTGGGTGATGAGCAGAGCGAGGGCTGTGGAGATGGTGGAGAAAGTGTTTAAATAAGTGAGCAGGAGACCTGCTGCTCCGGATGAGGAGGGGAGCTGGTCTCCCAGCTGCTGAGTGGAGTCCTAACCCACTTACCAGTCTGTGCAGCTCCTTCAGGGCTCATCCCCAGTCTGCTGCCCTATCAGATGACCTGCCTTCCTTTCCTCCTTCCCTCACATGCAGTTTCTCTGCCCTCCTGGTCCCTTCCTCAGCAAAGATCTTTTTTGTTTTAGCTCCCAATAGTCCCAGCTCACCCCCCTTGCCTCAGCTGGGCTGTCTGGGCTAGGGCAGGCTTGCTGGGTTTTGTGGCAGAGATGTTCTTACAGCAGTGCCATCTCCCAGCGCTGCGCGTGCACCCTGCCTTTCCCCAGAGGCACCCACAGCAGGGAAGGGAGCTGAGCAGCCCTTGTGCTTCAGGCAGCAGCATGTCCTGCACTTGCAAACACCACTCTCGGCCCCATGATTTTGACAGGCAAGTGGAGGACAGGCTCACAGCACGTGGGCTGTTACTGCCTGTCAGACTCCAATACAAGGAAGCTGAATTTAGCCCAAACCCCTCTGGGGTCACCCACTCCAGATTCTATACAGTGTTTGCTGGGGCATAGTGAGTGAGGTGCCTGCCATAGTTACCCAGCTCGGGCGTGTTTGTCCCTCCAGCAGCATTTCCAGCCTGGCTGGGAAGGTTCATGCCAGACCTGTCTGTGGGGGGGCCCTTTGGCAGCTGGTGAGCCTGAATGGCAGGGACCAAGTGCCCTGGTGGCACTGCACCGCTGAACACTATGAGGATCGCTGCCTTTCTCTGTGGCAGCAGCACAAGGCCTCTTCTCCTCTGTCAGGCACTGGCACAGACCACCTTGGCTAGTTGTCTTTTTGAGCAGAACTTTCCCCAGCAGAGTGTAACAGAGCATGGCCTTGAGGGAAGGTCTAGGGACTGGGGCTAACCCTCACCCTGGAGTGCACCAGGCCTGGGTTACAAATTTTTGCCCAGGTGCTGAGCACTCATGTGCCAAAGCTGTGAGGAAACAGCTATTCCATGCCAAGGGCCTTTGCCTTGTCTGCTCCTTGGTTCATACTTTCCTTCCATCCTACCGTGGAAGCCTGGTCAGATGCATCCTGTATGCCCTGGGCACGGCTGGAGAGATGAGGTTGTCTGACAGGAGCAGAGTGGGCCTGGCACCTTCCCAAAGCAGCTGCAATACTGTTAGGGCATCACTCTTGGTTCTGGGTTGCAGCGTTCCTATTACCTGAGCTGAAAGAAGTCCCTCTCCTTAGCCTGGGCCTGGCAGGGTGTTAGGAGGGAGCTTCTAGCCTTACTTCACTGGTGTGTTATATTTTTATATCTTGTGCACTGTGTGCCTGGGCCAGTCCTCCCTGCTGCATCTGGCAACAGGGACAAATCTTTTGGACCAAGCAGAACTAATTTTTTTAAAGCTACTGGATGCTAAATAGAATTTGCTTTTTCATATATTTTAGTCTGCTTTTAAACAGTGACCAAAGGTCGGTGCCCCAACTGTAATCAAAATAAGTGACATCTGCTGCAGGAATTATGGAAATTGCTCTTTCTGCTAAGCTCTGGAATGGGGATGGGTGCGAACGTAGGCAGCTCTGCAGGACAGCGCAGATCCAGCCAGCTGGCCCGGAGGAGGCACACCAGCACGTGGGTGGGAACAGTGAGCAAGAAACTGAGCGTTACTAAGGCTGGAGCAAGAGATGTTCTAGGAGAGGGCTGGTTCTGATCCCCTTCTAGATACTGGGGGACTTTGCCGTATGGAGGCTAGAAGGCTGCTTTGTCTCCCTCTTCCAAGAGTAGGAGTCTTCCCTGTTTGGCCAGGATATGAATTGTTTCAGCCTGAACAATTCACAGCAGTAACCAAATAAATGTTTTGGAGGTAGAGATACTCAGCTTCTAATTCACCTGTGATCTCTGCTAAAGTTAGCAGGGCTGATGTGCTGTGGAGGAAGAACCTCCTGGGATGGACAGTGTGGAGAGAGGTGAACTTGCTCCAGCGTTTGTTTTAAGAGGCGAGGCTTTCCGGACAGCCTGGGAAGAGCACGGAGGCTGAGCGAGCCCAGTGCAGCCCCTCTTTCCCTGCAGGCACCCTGCTCTGTGGAGGCTTCAGTATGGGAGGAGACGTGGTGTTCTCACTGTATCTGCAGGTGATATCCCCCGGCCTCGCCTATATTCCCCAGAGGAAAGGCAATCCCAGCTTACTTCACCCGGGACAAACAAGCCCAAGGTTGGCAGCTTGGAACGGGAAGTGCCTGTATGCCGCAGCACGAGGCCTTGGCCTTACACACAGCCCTGGCTCCCTGGCGAGCAGCAAGGAGTGTTCCCTGCTCCCTGCCCAGTAGCAAGAGGAGCAGTGCTGGGGTGGCTCCTCTTTGGGGAGAGAGCAGGGATTGCTGCAAGTGTCAGTGCTCTGGCTGGAGTTTGGTGGGTGCTTTTTTTTGTTTGTTTTTTTTTTAACCGAATTATTGAAATCATGTTTCCTTTTTTAGCAAAATGGAGCCTGGTGCATCCCCTGCAGGCAGGGATAAAAGCCTGCTCCAGTTCAGTGCCTGCAGGGAGCAGATTTGGAGGGTGCTCAGGAAGCTGCTACTGCTCATGGTGGGAAAGTGCTTGCAAATCCTGGAAGGGACCCAGTGTAAATACCCCCTTTCCTCTGCTGCTCCTCATGCTGGAGCTGCTGGGGGCCCTGGAGCAGGCACAGTAACCAGGGCTGCTTTTGCTTCTGCAGTCTGCTCTCCTGAATGCCTTGTATTGAAATATCCCTCCTGTGACTTGAGCAAGGAACTGGCCTAGGCTTGCCTGCAGCCTCCACTGGCTGGGTGGCCACCAGACTCTGCATCTGCCAGGCCCAGGGGGTCAAATCCCCTCCTCAGGCTGGCTGGGCTGGGTTTCCCTGCCACATGAAGGTGGGGGCCAGTATCTGATTAGGGTTCTGGTCTTTGGCAGTTTTCTCCTTGCTGTAGAGATGCCCAAGGGTCTGTCTTTCAGGTTAGCTGTTAGCCACTTCTCCCTGTGGGGGTACTTCGTCCTCTTTGTCCCTCTGCTTTTTAGCACCTAGACCCGTTCCTCTGCTAAGCTTCACGTCCCCTCTGCTAAGCTTCACGCTGTCTTAATGGCGCCTGATCACCCCCTGCTCCCTGGCCCAAGCTGTGTACTGACACCAGAGCTTTTGGGTGGCGCAGGGGAGCTGGGGTCATCTGGATGCCTTGTGGCAATGTTTGCTAATTTGTGACAGAGCTGAGGGCCAGTTTGGTCCCTGTTTCCTCTTTTATGCGTGGGGGCTCCTGTGTAAAATTTTTGGCTTTGCTTTTGTTGCTGGTGTTCCCTGCCTCCTTTTCTGTTGATGTTCATCAGGTGCAGGGCTGGGGTTTTCACAGTGGTATCGGTTCACGTCATTGTTTATTTCCTTTTAATCTGCACCAATGTTGTATTTCACAGTTTGCACTTTTTGTATTTCAATAAAAATGAAAATGTAATCCCAGATCCAGGTGTGTCTGTCAAGTGGCAACAGCTGTGACACATCTACAAGAAACAGAAGTAAGGGTGGCTACGCTGCCAACCGCAGCCATGCAGAGAGGGAGGAAAGTGAGTATGAAATGCCTCGTATGTGGAAGCTCTGGGAAGAAATACTAGTTTGCAGGAACCTGAGGCTGGAAACAGAATTTGAAAAAGAATTAAGTATTGCAAGTTTGGCTCTGTCCTGAACAGGGCTGGGCTTCCATGTTAAGTCTCCCTGTTGTGATGAGCCATCTGCCTAGGATTGCTCTTTCCCAGAGGTGGACCCAGGCAGCTGCACAGGTTGTGGTATCTCCAGGTGCCAAGTGGGAGCCACCTGCAGGCTCCCCGGTTCGGATTAGCGGCTGGGTTTATCCCGCGGCCAGGTGATGTGTGCAGCACAGGCCTGCACCTTCTCAGGTGGATCGCTAACTCCTCGCTGTACAATAATCTTCTGGTTAGGAGCACGACAGTCCACCCCTTGAACCACGTACAGTTAACTTTTCCTAAAGCTGTAATTTGTTACATCAGTAAGATTTTGGCTAGTAGAAAGGCTATTATATGCAAAGTGATTACTACAATTAATAATACAAGTGTAGCAACAAGTGAACCAAATACTGGTTCTGAACAGAACAGAGCACTGGAGCTAAAAGCATCACCATGGGGCAGTAGCCTGGGCCCTGGCTGCTCACCTTGTCCTCTGGACGATGTGTTAATGCCGATGTTAACACCTTCATTTCTACAACAGCGTGCTGCTTCTCAGTTTTTATTACTGATAAGCCGTGCAATCAAGGGCATTCCAGAGTTGCCAGTTCTCCTTCTGCATGTTGACATTATTCGGTGTGACTCGTGACAAGCTGTCAGCCATACACAAGAAGCCAGAGGTGTTTTTGGCGTCTGTTCACAGGTAATACTTTGCATATGGCCCTTGCAGTCTGATTTATTAATTTGCTTACCTGCTGCAACTTACTGGGCAGTACTTCAGTTCTAGAGCTGAGGGGTTCGCTTATTTCTCTGGGGCCTTTTCACGTGGATGGTGCTTTTGGCTCTAGTCTGTGATTTTCCACCCTGTGGCCTGTGGTGGCCCCCTGTAACGGGGCAGATGTGGTTAATACGCTGACTATACAGCAATATCTTAAACCTCCTGTGAGAGCAGCATGTGGTCAGAGCGACCTGCTGCTGCTGAGGCTGCGCTGTGGCAACGGGCGCTCTGGCCTCAGAGGAGCTAGGGGGAGGTGGGTCTGTCCCTGACTGGGCGCTGTAGTTGGCAGGACATACGCTACGTGCAGCCCCATGCGCGGTACTTCGCGTAAACACCATTGCAACTGGATGTGTTTCTGTGTGTAGCTGCTGTGTGGCCTTAAGGACGTTATTCTGGGAATATTTTTCATTTTTTAAATACGTATGACAGGCTCACAATTGCATGGTATTCAATTGTTCATGACCTTGGTAATTAACCATCTCTCTATGGCTGGTGGTTTTTCCAATCCCTTGTCTTACTGGTGACATGGTGAAGAGGAGAGATCCTGAAAGCCCTGCAGGAAGGCCCAGATCCCACAGGATGGTTTATGTGTTTGCCAGCAATTAATCTCTTCCCCACGTTGTGCAGCGTCTTTTGTAAGAGCATGCAATGACAGAGGTACACACACGTGACACGCATGTAATGTAGATGGAAGAGGTTGCAATGGGATACTTCGTTACTGTGTTACCTCCTGAAGATAAGTTTAAGAAAAGATTGCTTTTAATAGTTATTCTTGTTCCCCAAGCTGAAGTATTTCCCTCCGTAAACACTTCCAATATACTCTGTCATTTTTCTTTTTTTTTGTTCTTTAATTCCTGCCATTTCATCCACAGTTGCTTCATTATAATAACCAGACATCCTTTACACTGCAGCCGAAACCAGCAGTTGTTATATTTACACGTGATTTTTACCATCTTGCCTTTCCTTTAAAGGGAAGGTGTTAGCTCTTTACATGGCACCATGTGTTATATGGGGTTAACTTCAAGCCCTACTAGAATACAGCAGTCACATTTGGTTATCAGACAGACATAACTACACGCTGCAAGTAGCACGTTGCAGCTCTTTCACCAGCATTCCTTGCTGCTGGGACAACCACACTAGTTCTTTCCACATCGTGAGTCTCTTCTAACTCTTCTATCAGAGCAAAACATTCCCACGCTCCTTTTAAGCATGTTAGTAACAACCAAGTACAAGGCAAATTTTGCTGGTGGGGATTGGTGATTTTTTTTTTTTTTTTTTCCCTCGACTCCTTTCTTTCAGAGACAAGTTAATATTTCAGATGGGGTGGGACATCCAGATAATTCTGTTTCCCAGCTCACCGGGGAGGTCACCATGGCCAAACACTGTGTGACTGTTCCCCACACCTGCATTTGGGACCAGCCAGGCACCAGTTCTGTCTCCTCCTCACCATCCTTCTTCTGGGAAGGCAGTCTCACCAGCATCCTGCTGCCTACTCCAAATGTAAGGCATCAGTGCATTTTACCCTCTCTCTTGGAGGCAGCAACCTGCTCCATCCTGCACTCACAGGCAGCTCTCTGACCATCCCGTTTCCTGGAGGAAAAAGATTGAAAGCCTGGGACTGTCCCAGACCTGTCAGCACATGTGGAGAAAAGCACAAAACAGATCGTTGCTTACGTAAAAGTTTTATTGGAAATTCTTTGAATACTTGAAGTACATTGGAGACTATTTCCAAAACAATACAATTTAGGAGCCTTCCCCTTAACCCAAAGTATCTGTAGATCAGCAGCTACCTACATACTGTCCTTAATATAGAATTGAGCAGACAGCTGCTAAAATAAACAGCCTTCACTACGCAATCTGTGGCAGGCCACAGGAGCAGCTAGATCTTTCCCGAAGCAAAGCATTTGTGCAGTGGTCAGGGAACTCGGAGACCAGACGTAGCAACTGTGTGTTGAAGCTGAGGGATACCCAGAAGAGGCCCAAAACTCAGCCCTAGAGAGTCTCTTTATTGCTATGGCCATCCAGCTCAACACTAGCAGCTTGTATCAGCAACATTCCAGCCTTTTGAAGTAGAAAAAACCATGCCACTGATGTTCTGCCTTAGGAGATGTGAGAGCTGTAGCCATGTTAGGAACTGCATCAACAAACGAGCTGAGGGGCCCTTCTGGACAGGGACAGCAAGGACGGCTTGCTTTCTGCCAGCTCCGCAGCTTGTCAGTGGGAGGAGAGGACAGCAGGGGCACTGGCTGGAGGAAGTGCAACCTATTCTAGTCTTCTCCATGACTACAGCGTGAACCAGCACTTTACCCCATGTCTCCTGCTTTGCAGCCCAGATGACACCACTTTCTAAAGCACAGCCTGTACATGAAGAGACCGGTGACAGCAACCACCTGTCTGGGAGCTACCTCCTAAAGGTGGCAGAGACCAACTTCCTGAGCAAAGGTGAGACACGGCTGAGCCATTAATGCCTTGCGTTCCTGCACTCTTCTGCAACCCTTTCCCCTTCTAAACCAAGGCGGCTTTAGCTGTGAGGATCAAGCATTTATTTGTTAAAACCCAGGTAACTTAAGCCTTCTTGTGAGCTGTTTATCTGGGAAACTTTCTTAAATGTTTGTGCATCTTAATTTGCAAGAACTAAGCAATTTCTGTGTGAGGTTGCTGAAAAGCTGAATTGGTTGTGTAAGATAAAAAGCTTCTGCTGGGTGGCTTTCCTTCAATGAAGCTCTTACCTAGAGTTTTACAGCTCACGTGGCCTCCCACCAAACAAATCACTAGACAAAAAAAGCCTCTAAAGTTCAAAGTATTGTGTTGCTCTGACCAACCATGCTCAGGTTGGTTCCTTGCTCTAGCAGTGGCACAGAAATAGTGTTCTAGAGAGGAGGCAGGGTTCCCCGTCATCTGCTAGCAATCTTTTCCAATTAAGACTGCAGATAAGTTGAAGAAGCTACCACATTGCACTAACTGGAAGTTTAGTTACTCAGCCACTCCAAGGAAACGAAGATAGTTCCTCAGTACTGAAGCAACACAACCCCACTTCTGGAGAAAGAAAGAAAAAAAAGTAAGGGGTCTTGCAGTTTCTCACTCTAGTTACACGTGGGAGGAGCAGAGAGAGCCACAAGAAGACCTACCTTATCTAAGTTTCTGTTTAGTGTCACTGTTTCTCCTCCCGTCCTTACATCAGGCAAAAGACGGAACAGCCAAACCAACCACGCAGCACTGCCAGCCCGTCACGCTGTTGATAGCCAGCTCATTACAAAAATAAAATTTCAGCTAATCAAAAGCCAGCTGATTAAAAAGTACCATAAGCTCCCAAAAAAATGTGCTTCTTTAAAGAGGCTGCCTTCTGAATGGCTGAGGAACACTGCAAATTCAGCCATGCCTATCAGAATACAGCTTTTCGCCAAGTCCCTGGCACTCCACTCCACTGATGGGTGCATTTCATTCTATCAATGGGCCCTGACTGGATGTAATGGACATATAGTCCCCAAAACAGAGTATTGTGTTAGAATAATCAAGTCTGTCTTAGAAAATAAATATCTTGGATATTTTCCAGCAAAGAGAGACCAGTCTCACTGGCCAGGGTTCCATGGCACACTTGCTGTCTGCAGTGATCCAGGGCAGAATGACCCACGCTACTACACAAAAACAGAACATCTTTTCAATATAGGTTTCTTTAAAAGCAATAAATATTTCTTAATTCTTAAGATCATCTATTAACCATAAAGCAGGAAGGTTTGCAAGGGTTAGAGGAAAGAATCTTGGACTAAGACTCCTAGTTACATAACCCTAAAGAAATAGGATCCCTAGTATTTACAGTTACATTTCAAGAGCAGAGACTATGAATTCAGCATCATCACAGCTGCTACGTGCAGGCGTGCCAACAGCCAACGCTGGTAAACCCAGCGTGGCCGAGTGTCGGTACACACAGGAAGGAAATGTGGAAAACACTTCCGTGGTTTCATTCCTGCTTATCAGCAAGCCTAAGAGAAGGCCTCACACAAAATGACTGTGTAGAGACCCAGACTCGGAAGCAGGAAAACAAAGGTAACTTGTACAACACAGGTCCCAAAGCTGACGCCTCTCCCCGGGCTCCAGGCACTCACAGCGACGTCAGGATGAAACGCCCCGTTCTGCGGAATGGATGTCTTGGACTTAAAACTGTTGCATCTGCTGAACTCACAGACCTTGGAAATGAGGCAAAGCTTTCTACGCTCTAACGGGATCAGAGACTGTAGGAAAAGTCTGTTAGCGAGAAGCTACACCTGGGGAGCTTACACCTTTGGAGGAAGCATATGGCAGCTTTCCACAAAGCCCCTCCACGGAGAACAGAGACTACGGAGAAAAGAGGTTTCACACATTGGAGTTTGACTTCCCGTGTCCCTACTGAATTCTTAAATTCAAAACTGACTGTGAGCAGGAAAAGAAGTCCAGAACTATGTGGTGGTGTAGTTGAGGAAGATCAGCAGATGAGCTGTATCTGCTGTTGAAGAGAGCAATCAAAGAAAGCTCACTTGATGGAAGGAACTAGTCAAAGTGAGACAAAGGCAGAGCAGGGGCGATAGAGATGTTTGTTGATGTCATTCTCCAGGATGCCTCGAGGAGGAAGAACTGCTACAGCAAAACTGGAAAACAGCTTCACTGCAAGGTTTCTACAAAGGCATCAAACTCTTTGACATTTTTCTCGTGGACTGCCAGCTTCTCTGGTAACGAGTCCTAGAAGGGTAAAGAACGGTGCGGATCAGGGCTTATTCACAGCAGATAAAATGAAGCTTTAGACACACACTGGAAGGTAAAAATTCTGAGTCACGCAACCCCTCCCCGCTGCTCTGGGCTCCCTTTCCCACACGCACAAAACCAGGCAGCAGGCAGCAAGTGACCCTGAGAAGGGCACTCTGCCCAGAGCGTGTTTTTTTCTGCACGAACAGTAGGTGCAGCGGGGCCTCATCTTGTGCAATTCCCACCACCAGCTGCAGCACAATAACCTGCTCGGGTCACTGCCTTTATCAAGTCACTTGCAGCTCTTGGCCTTTGGTATTTTTTTTCCCACAACATGTTACAATGCTTCTGGGCCCAATACCGCACTCCAGACATGACTTTCACCAGCCACACCAGGATTTTACTTCTGCTTGGGCTGCAAGATCAGGCCTAGTTTGCCGCTCAGTCTGACATGCCAGAGGTAGGATTAATTTTGGGGGTTTCAATGACAGCCACAGCAAACATGTGGCAGCAGCTTTCAGCTTGAAGATAAACACACCGGTTTCAGAGGCTCAAGTGTGAGAGAATAGATTTAGACTAGATACAAGGAAGACTTTTTTTTATGATGAGGGTGGTGGAACACTGGAACAGGTTGCCCAGAGAGGTGGTGGATGCCCCATCCCTGGAAACATTCAAGGCCAAGTTGGATGGGGCTCTGAGCAACCTGATCTGGTTGGAGATGTCCCTGCTCCTTGCAGGGGGGTTGGACCAAATGACCTTTAAAGGTCCCGTCCAACCCAAACCATTCTGTGATTGTATGAAGATACAACTTTCTCAAACTAAGAATAGGGAGAGCATGGTAAAGAACACACACACAATTCCATCAAACAAAAATTTCAGGGTTCCATACCAAATCCTCTGCCATGGACTGCGCTCCTATCTCAATGGAGAGGCTGCTAAGTTGAGGGGGGTTCTGAAACTCACGGTAAAATGTCCCCAGGTCCATTGGAAGAATGTCATCTTTTGAAAATGCTGGTTTCTAGAATCAAACACACTGCTGTTAATTCCCATTCAGAGACATTGGCTTCCCTTTTGCTATAATCTCAGGTGAAGTCATTACCTACTATCAGTAAACCTCTTGGCATTACAATGTTGCTGCAATAATGCAGATTAAATAACTGAAGAACAGCCAAGTTCTGTGCTTGCCTGAGCACTTGGAAGAGAGCATTTCCTTGGAGTCTGGCTCCTTTAGGCATTAGAGAGAGGATGCCAAGCCCAGGTGTTGGTAGGGAACTGAAAGAATATTTAATTTATGGCTGTTGGTTCCAAGTATTACTGTCTTTACAGTTTGGGGACTGTCAAGCTCTAGTTTGGAACTGCGAATCATGGGTCTTTTCCACCCCCACTGAAAACTCCTACATCATTTGCTGTTGTGCCAGCACCTGAAGCCCATCTAAGACGCAGGTGTTCTGTGAGAGCAGTGAGGAGGGCACTTACAAAGTCAATCATAACAAAGTCATCGTGGGTGTTCCCTGTGCTGCTGCCACTGGAGCCCTCCGAGTGTAAGCTGCCCTGTAGAGGAGATTCTGTTTCTGGGGAGTCAGGAGGATTGACCTGCCCAAGAAATCAAAGATGGTGAGTACTTATCATATGATCGTGTCTGTCGCTGTATTTTATCAGTGGGGGACAGTCAGGAGCTTGGACAATAAACACATGCTGCAGCAGGGGCAGCAAGCACATAACTGTTATTTGCATGTCTAGAGAGCCCAAGACTCAGCATGGGAAATTTCCTGAAGCCACACAAGTTTGAATAGCTAGTTCTTCGCTCAAAACCCAGAGCGTGTTCAAGGTAGAGAACAGCATGGATGTTGCATAAGGGATGCTGAGAAGGCACATATTATACCCCTGGAAGAGGCTTACCATGGGGTCGTTATCTTCCAGCTCAACATTCTTGGGAGCAAACATGGCAAAAGGAATGTCTAAGTTGGCCATGGTCACCTGAGGAGATTCAGCAAACAGAATTTCACTAAGATGCTCTGCTTACCCAGCACAGAAAAGGATACTGAAAGTCTTTGTCAGGACTGCTAAAAATTGCCCTACATCACATCAGCAGTTAGGCAGGAGGTTGACAACCTCATTTAAAAGGCATAAAACAGAGAGATTGTATTCAGCTGACCTACTGCAGATACATAGCCTGCTGTGTGACTGCTTATATACATCTTGTATAATACAGGCAAGGATTAACAAATTGCTACAAATTAAAACAATTCCCCTTCATCCATCCTAAAGGCGTAGAAGAGGGCTTAAAACCTTATTCATGAGCAGACCTAGGAACTGGGCAGATCTCCAAGCTGCCCTAGCTGAGCTTAGATGCCTGTTACTTGTGATGAACTGGTCTACTGCATGGCCCTTCAGGGAAGGGGGGCTTGCTACCAACTTCCCCAGTTTATGAACCTGTGGTAGTGGCAGACCTTTGCGAGACCCGAGTGGAGTATCGAGTCTTCCAGACCCAAATACAGTGTTGGTAAAGTGGGGCAAATTCAGTGGCTGTCACATCCCAAAAGGGTTTTATGAAAAACAAGCGCGTGACAAGACCCTGTAGGGAAATGCAGCAGGCAGGAATATGCACTCTCAGTTTCTGGGGTTGCCCTGGCACTGGGGTGCTTTTTGCTCCTCTGTGTAGGAACAGATGGGAGAAGCAGGGTATTACAGGGTCCTCTGAGAAAATCTACTGCTAGTTACCTGGTTAATGGGTTTGTTGACAAAAGCTCCCACCTTCCGGATAAAGATGGTCTCCAGAAGGTCATGTGGGGAGCCACACTTCCCTTCGCTGCTGTTTGATACTGTTTCTGTGTCCTCGCTGGGGGAAGAAAATAGACTCAGTGATGCATGGCACAAACAACATAGACAAATCGCTTGTGTTACAAGACTCCTCATTTTTCTGGGCTTACTCCTAGTATTGGAGGGACAACAGAAATCTCTGTCCTTGTACCACACCTTCTTCCTCAGTCATGAGCACAAAAGGGGAGTGGGACACTTGTGGAATCAGATTTTTATTCAAAGCTGGATGTAAACTATTTAGCTGAATGAAAAGTTGCTGCCAAGTACAGTAGACTTTTCTTTTTGGAGTCAGACTTTTAACTTGAGAATGTGCACATTCACAGCAGTTTTGTTCACTACTACTATTTTTTTTTTTCAGTAACACAGTAGTCAGAGATCTGCCAGGAGGTGAGGGCCAGAACCAGAATTACATCTGTCACTCGGGTTACAAAGGCAGCAGTGTCACACATCACACAGCCACTGCCAGTACGATTAATTCACTGCATTGGTTATTTCTATGACCCATTTTTTTTTTCCTACCACAGGTATTCAGAATTTTAAAACAAAAAGATGGTTGTGTCCTCTGGCAAGAGGACTACTTAGATAGCATACCTAGGGAAGTGCTAGTGAAACTATGATTTTTGGTTTCCTCTTCTCAAAATCTCTGCTTAAGATATCTAACTCAGAACTACGTGACCCCAAGCGAGACTTCACAAGAAATAAATATGGTCATCCAAAAAAAAGAAGGATTTAATTAGCTGAGAGGGAGGTGATTTAGGACTGTTTGAGATTGCATTGTTTCCTTTAAAGTAACTTTGTGCTTAAAGTTTCTTAATAAAATAGTTTAACAGATTGCAGTAACTACAATTGGTTTTGCTAACAATTCACATTAAGTCTCTGGAGAATTTAAGACTCCCTTGTGCACTTGGTTCATCCTGTTTTACAATCAGCAAAAACAGTAGAGAGATTAAAAAAAGGTACAATTGATAATAAAGTTGACATAACAGAAGTTGTAAGGATGTTACAGTGACTAGCAGGTGTAAGTAGATGGGCGAGATCATTGGAGAAAGGCTGAAAAAAACCCCTTCAGAGAAAGCTGCTAGTTGTTTTGGGGGACGGAAAGACAGTAGTTATGCTATAAACAACAGATAAAAAGGGGAAAACAAAGTTTTATCTTAACAGGATTATAAATGGGCTAGCACAACTGGTGGATCATCTAAAACCAACCTACCTACTAGAAGGAGTAGCTGCTGAGTAGTGGACTCCATCCAGTGGGGTGCACATCCTCTCTTGGTCAGCTTGAGTGCCGTGTGCTGGCTGGCTTGGAATCGGGGGAACTCCCCCCTCTTTGCCTGGACCAATCAACTGAGATAAACAGGAACGGTCAAGTTAGAAATCTCAAAGTCAGGCCAACACCACAGTGCAATACAGAGCAGATTCTGTCACATTGGGACTAACTTGGGGGGTTTTTGGCGTATGACTCCCTGCTCCTTGTGGGGCGAGGCTTGGACTGGATGATCTTTAAATGTCTCTTCCAACTCAGACTATTCAATGATTCTATTCTATGACTGGGCTGAAGCCCCCCATGTCAAGTAGAAGGTGGTCACCACAATACAAACTTTTTTTTTTTTTTTTTTTTAACTCTACAGTCCTACTCCACACACCTCTCCAATTCAGGCCTACTTTATACTGTGGAGCTCTCTGGCCATAAGTCCTCTGCTTCAAGGAGAAGAGACAAAGTTGAGGGCGGGTGAAATCTATTTCTATGACCTCATTGCTCTCTACGGCTTCCTGAGGAGGGGAAGTGGAGAGGGAGCTGTGATAGGGCGCATGGGAATGGTTCAAAGCTGTGCCAGGGGAGGTTTAGACTGGACACTAGGAAGCATTTCTTTACCAAGAGGGTGGTCAGACACTGGAACAAGCTTCCTAGAGAAGTGGTTGATCCCCCAAGTCTGTCAGTGTTTAAGAGGCATTTGGACAATAACGTGCTTTAACTCTTGATCAGCCCTGAAGTGGTCAGGCAGTTGGACTGGGTTATCGTTGTGAGTCTCTTCCAACTGAAACATTCTATTCTATTCTACCATCCCTGTGTTAGCAAAACTCTGGCATAGCAGCAACATCACAGGCAGAAAAAGACTTGAGTCAGCTCCGCTTATTTTTCTGATGAACAGCAGCCAATATGGACTCTCAGCGTATCCTGTATTTAGGCTACAGTGCTGTGCTTGGACAGCCACAGGGCAGCAGCTCTGTAAAACAGCCAGACTTTGGAATCACTGACCTGCTGGTGCAGACAAACGGGTCTGGTGCCTGCTCTCTAGGCACAGGTTACCAGGTGACCCCTACCGCAGTAAAGTCAGGGATGCTGAGGAGCCAATTGCCAGCTCCTGTGCAAGCTGTGCTTTCTCTATATTTACCTTACGTTCTTTTAATTCCGACAGACCAGATACCAATGCATGCACTAGTTTCAAGGCCCCTCTCAGATGTCCAAGTGACGCATAATGGTTGCAATACCAGCCATGCTTGTTCTTCTGTCCTCTACAAGTACCTGGTGAGGGTGTGCAGCATTCAAGCCACCAGCAAAGAGTACAGGATACCCCATGTCAGCTGATCCAACTCCCAGGGCAGCAGGCTGATAGGAAAGACGAGAGCTGGAAAGCTAAGAAAGAAGAGAAAAAAACAAGAGGGGCAACGGGAGAGGAAGGGGGAGGGAAGGGAATGCCCCACAGTCTGAATAATCATCAGCCACTGAAGAAGGAACAGGAAAATTCAGAGGCACAGCATTTCAGGCTGACAGAAGGAGGCTAGATTATCATTAGAATTGATAATGAAGGTTATTACTCTAAAAAGTTCACATTTCAGGGGCCTAAGTCTGGGCCTTGACAAGAAAACAAGACTAGTTTCCTACACACTTAGGAGGAGGCTGTGCAAGGTACGACTGACATCCAGTCACGGGGAAGCTCTGCTCTACAGTCCTGTTTCACATACTGGGAAAAGCATGAATGCCATCATCACCTTACTGAAGAGCTAATATTTGATATTTTTTCCTCAAAGCAACTGCATTATCAACTGTTTGAACCCATTCCCATTTCACACTAAAAGAGCTGATCTTCAAGCCCTGTTCAAATAGCTTCAGCCAAAGAACAGAGTCCCCTAAACGTGCTAGATGAAGAGAACTGGGAAGCTAACCCTTGTGGGATTGCTTTAGGAATGAAGTGCTGGAAGCAGTGAAACCCAGGAGGAGTTCCTTACAGACCCCGGGTAGAAATCTAGCTGGTCGGATTAAATGGAACTTTCCTGTTCTTCTTTGATCTCAAGAGGAACGCTTCGGAGCTCTGTGTGTGATACTCCAGCAGCCCCAACGCTGACATCATTTACGGGGGTCTGAATGGTGAACAGCACTTTCATTCATTTGGCAAGCTGAATGGAGCACTAATGACTGTTTTCTCTTAACAGCCAGTGTCCCTAGCACCTGCACAACCAGCACTGTGTTCTTCGCTAACAATCCTTGCAACAGCTGTTGCTTATTTAGGGGTGCTTGTCCTGTCTTTGGGAGACCTTCATCTGCAAAGGCATTTGAGCAGCAGGGGTCTGAATGATGAACAGCACTTTTATTCACACCAGGCAAGTTGAGGTGACTGTAGCAATGTCTTCTTGGAGAAGATCAGGTAAAATTGTTACATGGTTTGCTCCTAAAGGTATCCAGCCAACTTAACTCTTTTTGAAAAACTCGCATTGCTTTGAAGAATACTTTACACTCATCTTCCTGTAGAAATCCACTAAGGGATTTCTAGGGACTGCTGACACTGGTATTACCTCTGTTTGAGAAATCTTCAGTATCTACAGCCATGCTTCATTCTTTAATATTTTTTCCACGTCTTGTCTTACAGTAATTGTTAGCATTAGAACTGTAAAACTTTTACCCTCAAAACTGCTTCATTCTCCATCTACTTTTAAAAATCCTCTGACAATTTTCTGGTAGCTAAGTGTTCCTATTTTTAAAAAATATTTCTCTGTCCTCTGTTGTGAGAGACTTGCACAAACATGAGGACTGTGACTTTAGACAAACCTGTGAGATGTAAACAAAGAACAGTCATTCAGGCTTTCATAAGGTGTTACTTGTAACGAGGAAGACAGTGATATTTTTGTTTTATTTTTGTTTGTTTGTTTCCTTGGTTTTTTTTTCTCCTCCTTCAAATTTGTCCTCTGTTTTCACCCAGGGAAAGGTCCAGCTAATGACTGTGCAGGTTCTAGGCACACTGGCTGTTAACAGACTCAGCACTGTGCCTTACCAATTGTGTCCTTCACTAACAATCCCTGCAACAGCTGTTGTTTATTTAGGGTTGGTTGTCCTGTCTTTGAGACCTTCATCTGCAAAGGCATTTCAGCAGCCAGGCTCAATACCGTGCCTATTTTGGGTTCACCAGCCCTTCCCATGGACAACAAACATTCCGCATTGTCAAATTTGTACTTTCCTGTATTTGTGCTGTCACACCAGAACTGTGTCTGACCATACATAGCATATTCTATTGACAACTCACTTGATGTGAAAAGGCCAGTCCCATCACTGGGACCTTCAAGGTGTCCGTCACCACAGGAGGAGGGGTCTGAAAATGTGCCTTTGTGACAGTAAAAACACACTGTGCACAGACACAGACACACAGAGGGAACAAGGAAAAGAGAGAGTGAGAGAGGGAAACAGAGAAAGAGAGAGAGAAGGACTTCAGAGAACTATAAAGAGTTGGATGAACTGAACGCTAGTGAAGAGGTTTTGGCTGCAGCAGCCACACCTACACACAGAGCGGAAGTCTCAGTATTGCCAGAAGCACGTTCATTTTGTAAAGAATTTACTGTTTTCCAATCTCTGTGAACCACTCAACATAGGTAATACTTTAGACTCCAGTGAACACTGACAGAAAGTAACTGCCAGAGACTCTGTTCCACAGCTAATTAGAATTGGTACCAGCCAATTAGCAAGGAGGAGGCTGAGCAGATGCCAGAAAAAGCCAAGAGTAGCTTTTTTTTTTTTTTCAGAATGTTCAAATTACATATACTTCAATACTCTCCATCCATACATATTCCTAATCTTCCAGCATTCTGAGGGATTGTATCTTGGCAGGTCTGTGCTGCACTCTTAGAATAAAGGGGACTCAGGCTAAGGTGCACTTCAAACACATTGATGTGAAGAGAGAACTGTCAACAGGAGTGATACTCCAGAAGTAACCACTGTCTCACAGAGGGTACTAATGCAAAAAGGGCTATCCAAACCTGGTTCAGTTCCATACCTTCTCCCAGTCCTTTTCCTACCAACAGTCTTCAGTTTTTGGAAACCTTTATTTCTGGGTCTTACCCAGGACCAGACTTTCCCTGAGTTTTGGGCTGCTCCACAACACACACAGACATGCCACGCAAGCTCACAGGGAGAAGGTAACACCTGTTCCCTTGAATCACACAGGTTAGGCTTTGTTTCTCCTGGGAAGGCAGGCAGAGATTTGGACAATTTGCCTACAGAACCGCAGAGTTCCCAGCACTTTCCTACACCTTAAGTTGTATATAGAAAGCTGGAGAAAGAAACTAACTTTTTTTTCCCCTTCTAATTTACTTTAGAGACCACTCTGCTAAGACAGCCTTACAATTCTAACTGTGGTAACAAAGACTGGCAGTTGCTTTATAAATAAGCACACAGCATATGGCAGCTATGAGCCACAGGAAAAGCAAGAATGTAGGCTTATACTTAATGTGAATCCTCAAGGTTCATCTGGTTTCATAAAGCTTTTCCCCTCAGTGACAGCAAAGCTTCATGTCCCCTGGGGAAATGTCAACTTCAATGTATTTACATACACTATTACTGTTAAGTAACGCTGGCGCGAGCAAGCCAGTGGAAATTTCCTTATGAAACCTTTTGCATTTAACCCATTTTGTGAAAAGGCAGGACACAACTTGGCCACAAACTTATCTCCTGAGCTGTGTATTGCAGAATAGGAAAAGCTTTATTCCATCAGACTTTCCGTGAGTGTTGGTGGATTAGCTGAATATTGCCTGATGCTCTGTAACCCAAAATCCACTTGGCACAAAAATGCTCCCTAAGAAAAGCTCATTTCTAGTTCACTCACAAAGTAGAAGACATTCTACTAAACCAGTCACACTAATTCCTCTGAAGCAGTGGAAAGACCCATAGCCAATTCTTTCCTTTTGGAACAGCATTCCAGTTATACTTCATTCTATGTTTCACATCGACAGCAAAAGAGATTTAGAGTCTTTAGATTGCCTTTAAAGTTCAGTAGAGCCATCTGCTTGGCTGGACAACAAGGCAGGACATTCCTGAATATTTAAAGCCATAGAACAACTGCAAATCTGGCCAAGTCTTCAAAATACGGAACTGTGGAGTCGATATATAATGACAGTAAAAGAAGGAGGAATTGGAGTTTCAGATTTTTTTTTATATTCAGAAGAAAATAATTATTTATTTATTTTAAATTTGAAACTTAAATTAAATTTGCCTGGGTAGGTGGGAGTACAGAGTATTAAGTCCCTAGTTCAATACTATGACCCAATTTGTTTGCTGATACTTATTCCTGCTGCCCCAACTAGTTTTAGATGGTCCAATAAATACGGCTTTTGTCTTCTTCCTCCTTTTCCACTCTGCAATGCAGAAAATATGACTACTATAAGCATTTTCTTGATATTTCAGAGTTTCTTTCTCAATGTCAGTCCATTACCTCTCCTTATGCTGCCTGGCATCAATTTCTTGAATTCTGTTTCTTGCAGTATCAGTACGTGAATGTTTAATTATGCTGCTATCCTCTTCAAGCACATCTTGGCCCAGGCACAGGAGTAGGTTCTTTCAATCTTTCTTAGTAATTCAGTCTTTCTAGTCCCCTAGCATTTTGTTGAAATCGGTATCTAAGTAGGTTTTACTCATAGTCTAACGATATAAATAACCCACATGTTAAATTTTAATTAGCAGCAGGAGGCTGCCTTTTTGCACAGTAGTTGATGTAGGAGTATGCACACTACCCTAACAATGTTGTTCTGTATACGAGTAAAAAGAGCCTGGTTTCTCTCACCTGAGATGGAGGAGAGGTGGAAAAAGATGTGGTACACACTTCTTGGGAATCTTCTACTGAGGGGTATGCTGCACCATTGTCCTCACCAGCTCTAAAGCAGCAAGAAAAGAAAAGTTTTCTAACTGGAAATATTCCTTAAAACAAATAGTAAAACACACTGGGACAAATGCTGCAGGGAGGCTGAGAGTATTTGGGTGGAGTTGAAAGGAGAACTATTAAGGGCTCTCAACTACTCGGCAGAACTGAGGAAAACAAGGTATGAAAACAGTTATTTTCCCCAGGCAATCATCTTCTGCCCCCAAATAGAAACAATATTCCCTCTGTCTACCGACAGAGGTATTTACAGAACCATTGTCAAACAATACCACTGGTCCCAATCCGAGTGTCCTCACATGCATTTTAGAGAAGACAAACCTCTAATCTACAAAGAGAAATTAAGCTCCAATCTTTCCCCGATGGAAGTATCTGGAGATGCAAGCCTCTGGACATGTTCTACAATGTGATCAACCGTTACGCTTTCAAACTCCCAAAGGCAGCCAAGGTTAAACATCCTTTGTGTCCAAATGCTTCTGTAACAAATTCGGGAAAATACTGGGGCTTGCTGCACTCAGTCTTCTAGATGTGAGGAAAAAAAACATCACCCTTCCTCACATGCTCAACCATGTCAATATGACTGACACTAATCCTCCAGTCTCCTTTCCCATGCAGCCGGAAAACAGTGGAAAAGGCTCTCTATTTGGGCATAATTGATGCCTTCACCATGGCCCGTGACTTCAACTCAGTATTTCCTCACCTGTAATTGCAGGGGTGCATGGGTGAAGAGCTGGGATAGGGACGGTCCACAAAGTGATCAATGATAATCCCCATGATAGGAGGGGTCCTCTCAAACTGCCTGCAAGGCAACAAGCAATGGTGTTATTGGCTTTTTCTCTCTACTCTCATCCCAGTACCTGGTGTCTTCACAGAAAACCTTTGTGTCTGTTAATGGGACCAGAGCATCTTTACAACTCAGCCCTGCAACTCCAAGCATGCATCAACAACTTGGAGTTCTAGAGTCTGGCTCAGGGCTACCCAAATACTCGCCTTGCTGCAAGACTTAAGCATGAGAGAGAGTATTCTCCATAAAGGAGAATCTCAGCAGGAAAGGACAAGCAGAAAGGAAAGATTTAGGGGCTTGTAGTATGAGGAGTGTAATAGTACATTACTGTAAAACAGTTTCTGGGACAATCACATTTTCTCACCTGGTTGACATGAAAGCGAGGTTGATTCTGTAGGCACAAGACAAAGTGATGGTGCCCACTGGGGTACCCACTGTCCCAACACGGACTGTTTGGAAACCTATAAGGTTAAGGAATGATGATCAGCTTCACTGATAATTTATGTACCATACTTTTCTATTCTTATTTCTATAGTGTTTCTGTTATCCTTTGCAATCTGAGCTCCAAAAATGCTGCTCCAGACGGAATGCATAATAAAGCAGCAGCACTATGTTGCCTTGCTGGTAGGCTTCCTCTACAAGACTTCTGGTGTTGCTTCCTATCTTAGTCTAAAATATTGTTCTGAAGTGCTTCTTGTTCCTGAGTTGAGTTCATGATCCTAAGGGAGTTCCTGATCTCCCTTATCAACATGCCTCTGTATTCTTATTTCAGATCTGGATCACTAGAGTCAAAATGGCAATGGCTCTAGATTTTGTCAAAGTACCACCATTATACCTGTCACCTTATGACACGACCCTTCACTGGTAGATCTAGATAAAAAGCATACATAAATCTCAGACTTAATTTTCCCTGTGGCACTTAGGAATAGTAATAAATGGCTAGCCAGTAAGGAAAACAGTTCTGCTGTAGTTCATGTGTGTTGCTTAATCATACCTTCTCCCAAGCCACTCAGTTGCACTTCACCAAAATATATCCTGCAGGAAAAGGGAAAAGAAAAGGTATTAGGTCCATTGGGGACATAATGCTACACCTTTCCTTATTTTTTATTTAATTTTATGAGATGAAAGGCTGGAACTACTTTTATTCTTTAGGAAAAAAAACCCAAAACTCATGGCTAGAATACACATCTCAAAAAACCTTCCATCTACTTGAGAGGAAGATATGTTACATAAAAGAGAAAATGGTAGTCTAATCAGAAATTTCTCTTTAAGTTTTTTAAGCCTCTGTGGCGAGTCCACAGCTCAGAGCGAAAATGTGAAATGATACAAACTTCACGAGCAGGTCTGAGTCTAAAAGTTGATACTCCTCACCCAACATAAAACATTAACTGTGCTGTAGAGAGACCTGCTCTTAAGTATAAGCCTGACCAGCAATGGAGGCAAAAATGAAGAAATGGCTGGGATTTAATTTTAAGTTCTCAGCTGTGCAAATTATAACAAACCTGAGATACAGAATCATTTAAATTAGCTATGCAAACATGTCAAAGACTTTTTGTAAAGCCAAAACCAAAGACTGAAAGGTGATAAACATCAACCACAAGCCAGTCAGATCTCATAGGCTAAACAGAGTTAAACTCAGTATTTGGATGAGAAAACCACGAGAAGTACAGGAAGTAGAGCTGAAGATGCATCTTTAAAATGGAATAGCAGGAGAGAGTCTGAACGTATACTGCAACAGTATGCATTGCAGTTATGTGCTATGCAGACAGGCATTTAGCAAGTATAGGCCAGACACTGAACAACTGGATGCTAATAAGCAATTTAACCACTGCTTGCATGCAGAACTTTTGTATTCTTCTCAACATGGTAGGCAAAAACAAATACTTCACAGCCTGTGCTTAGTTTTTCTTTCAGTGGCTCAGATGGTGGCCATAAGGTGATACACAGCCCCAAGTTCTCACTGATCAGTAGTAGTTAAATCTGAATAATTTGAATTTATGATCACTCATCCCTTTTTACTCTATTTGCAGCTGCACTATGCAAGTCTAGAGTCTCTGCTGTTTGCATTTCAAATGGGGAATTTAATATTCTGCTTTACCTGTACAATATTACATATTCATGGCCTTGTTTCCTTGAGAGTCTGTAGGCTGGAGTTACCCTGGTTATAGCAAGCAAAGACTTCAGCAGTAGAGAAAGCCTGTTGTATACAGTGTACGAAACTTTGATTTCCTTGTCGCACCTATAGAACACAAAGGAAAAAGTTAGCGTTTTGTTCCCAACTAAGTTGTGTGGTTCGCGTTTTGTTTTGTTTTGTTTCTTAAATTTTTTAAAATCAGTCTGGGCCAGTTGTTTAATGTCAGTTTTATTGCCAAAACGACAAAATAAAGCCCCAGTGTGGCTACCTGTTATTGACCAACCAGCTAAGAGTCCTACTTCAATCTAGCCACCTGTTGTAGAAATAATTGCTGAAAAATGTCCTGCAGCCTTCTATCAGACAGAAACATCTTTTCAGTATTAAAACCACTTGTCATTACTGAGTACATGGATTCTTCTATCTGAGGAAGCATATTAGTTGTCATGAACAAATGAAGGAGGAATAAAATTACTAGTTTATTTTCTTGACACCAACATTAAACATTTGATTGCTGCACTAGACAAAGAGGGGGCTTCCCTTTGAAGTGTCCCTGGCCACACTGCCAATCTGTCCTCATTCATAACGACGGATTGAGCATGCTTCCCCACTTCATCAGCTAAAACACACACACACAAAGAAACTGTGAAGAATGCACTTACTTTTCATTCATTTCTAGACACCAAATTTCCAGCTCCATGGAGTCTCCCTGAATCAGAGAAAGAATGGCAAACAAAAGCTCATTTCAGAACATAAACCTTTTCACATCTCATTTATAATCAGCAACAGCCACACCTCTCAGTGAAGATGTTTCTCCTGGCTCCCACTTTCTTGTAATGCAACAATTACAAAAAGGTGCACTGGAAGTCTAACTGTGCAATTGGATCACCTGAGTGAACACCTTCCTCAGAACATCTAAGCTCTTCATGGTCTGAGAAATTACATTTTACTGCTCTATCATTTGTGTGTTTGGCCTCAGATATTTGCAGTGAATTGCTTCTGTTAAACAATACGTTAGCATTCTACGTAGCTTCATAGAATTACAGAATGGTTTGGGTTGGAAGGGACCTTCAAAGGTCATCTAGTCCAACTACCCTGCAAGGAGCAGGGACATCTTCAGGTTGCTCAGAGCCCCATCCAACCTGGCCTTGAATGTTTCCAGGCATGGGGCATCCACCACCTCTCTGGGCAACCTGTGCCCTATCACAAGAAGCCCTACTAAGATGACTGTCTTCATCTTTCTTATGAGCCCTCTTTAAGTACTGGAAGGCTGCTATAAGGTCTCCCCGGAGCCTGCCCTTCTCCAGGCTGAACAGCCCCAACTCTCTCAGCCTGTCCTCGTAGGAGAGGTGCTCCAGCACGCTGATCATCTTCGTGGCCTCCTCTGGACTCTCTCTAACAGGTCCACGTCCTTCTTAGGTTGGGGGCTCTGGAGCTGGATGCAGTACTGCAGGTGGGGTCTCACCAGAGCAGAGTAGAGGGGCAGAATCACCTCCCTCGACCTGCTGGCCACGCTCCTCTTGATGCAGCCCAGGATGTTGTTGGCTTTCTGGGCTGCAAGTGCACACTGATGGCTCATGTTGAGCTTCTCATCCACCAGTATCCCCAAGTGTTCCTCAGGGCTGCTAGCAATCCATTCTCTGCCCAGCCTGTATTTGTGCTTGGGATTGCCCCAACCCACGTAGAGGACCTTGCATTTGGCCTTGTTGAACTTCATGAGGTTTGCACGGGCCCAGCTCTCCAGCCTGTCCAGGTCCCTCTGGATGGCATCCCTCCCTTCGAGTGTGTCGACGGCACCACACAGCTTGGTGTCATCAGTGAACTTGCTGAGGGTGCACTCTGTCCCACTGTCCCTGTCACTGACAAAGATGTTGAACAGGGCCAGGCCCAATACCGACCCCTGAGGAACGCCACTGGTCTCCGACTGGACATCGTGCTACTAACCGCAAGTCTTTGCAGCCATTCAGCCAATTCCTTATCCACTGAGTGGTCCATCTGTGAAAACCAGGTCTGTCCAGTTTAGAGAGAAGGATGTTGTGTGGGACAGTGTCAAATGCTTTGCACAAGTCCAGGCAGATGATGAAAGTTGCTTGTCCCTTATCCACCAACGCTGAAATGCCATTGCAGAAAGCCAGCAAAATGGTCAAGTATGATTTGCCCCTAGTGAAGCCATGTTGGCTGTCACCAGTCACCTCCTTATTTTCCATAAATGTCTCTCATAAATGAAGATATTTTCATTTCAAATTGTCTTAGACTAAATGGCAGGAGCTCTGGTGGGTCACTTAAGATTCAAGTTAAAAAAAAAAAGGCATCTATTTTGACTCAGTTCTCACCTCCGAGGTTTTGAGAGAAATCTCCACGCACATAGACCGTCCAACAGCGGGTAGTTGTCCTGCCAGGGCTTTCTTTGCTTCATGAGTAACCTCTGGTATATCTTTGATTGCCAAATTGAACTGCAGGATGAAAGAGATGATTCAATTTTTTTTTAATTTATTTGAAAAACTGCCTTATGGTACACTGCAGACAGACTCATAGACCCATATATAACATACTAGGTCAGAGTCTACTGAAATTTTTATGAAACAGAAAATTCCCAGATGGGCTCAGGCTTTTCATATTTGCAAACATTTCCTTGGCTGCTAATTCATATGTTTTTCTTGATCCTGCCATAAAAATCATGTTCCTTTTCCCTCGCTTGAGTCCTACATTCACCCAGAGTATCGTGAGTCTTTTCAATTTTAATAAATTTTATTACTACAAAGTTCTGAATTGCCAAGTTGCAAACTTCCAACAGAAGATAACTCATCACCCCACCCCTAGCAGACCTTGGAAATGTGCCTTAGCTGGCAGGACTTGCTGAGATGTATCGTTTATCACTCCTCTAATCAGCCCTTAAGAGCCCAGAGTGATGTGTTGCACATGAACAACAACAAAACCCACCGCACCACCGAAGAACATAACACAGTAGTTATTCACAGAACAGTTGTTACACTCTGCGTAAGACTGTAACCACCACATTGTGTTCTCACCATACATGCACATGTGTGCACACATGCTCACACACAAAACCCCCAACACTTAAGGAGTTGCTTTGAAAAACATGACTTTACCCAGTCAGAGCCTGTTGGGGAGGATGACGATCGGGTACAGATTTTCTCTCCAAGTCGGGCCTGGACAATTACTTGTACCGTCTGGAATAGAAAGGAAAAGACACACACTCACGTTTTGAGCTCAGCCCTGAGTCAGAACCTGAGCTAGACAAACTCCCAGTAAAAAAAATGAAAGGCCTGACCAGGATGTAGAGAAGTAGAGTTTGCTAGGCTAATCTTCAGGTCTAATAAATTTAAATTATTACTTATAACAGGTAAATGTATTTCAGACAGAAAATTATTTTCTGTCTGAAAAAAAGCTGACTTTTCCCTGTAATAACATAAAGCGACTCAGTCAATTTTGTGATTAGGAGTTGCACAGGTTTTGGTAAAACAAAATTTGCAACTATATGCTGAACCTAGACACATAAATGAAAGTCAAGTGAATCTGCACATTTATAATATAGCCATTGTCAGAGGCCAGATTTTATAATTATGTAGCAACATAATTCAAAAGAACGTTCTGGTATTACTGCTTTTGGATGCAATATAAAAATGGAGATAGGCTGAAAGGAGAGACTGAAGTCCAACAGAAGATACTACCTAAGAGCTGGATGGTTAGATGCCTTGACAGGAGCCCAAAGCTGACAGAGGTGTCAATTGCCTATAACTGATTCTACAGCAGGAGACTTCTAGGGGAAGGAAAAGGATTTGAAGGTAGAAAAAGGGGGAAAAGATGATATTCTAGTTATCCTTGGAAATATCCTAAATTTGAATCAGCTTTTCTTGCTTTGGTCTTTAGTAAAAACAAACAAACAAAAAAACCCCAACCCCAACCTTGTTACTTAAGCCACAGCAAGTATGGCTTTTCTTAAACAAGAAAGAAGAGGCACTTGCTCACAGGAGGAAAAGTTACCTTTAAAGCAAAAAATTTGATGAACTTGTCCAGGTCTTTCCTGTCCTGGGAACTGAGATCAGTGTCCATTGCATATGGCAATCTGAAATACAGTACAAGTGTGGGAATTAAGTCTTGCTTCAGCTTACTCTTTGGGTTACAAAACATTTTGCCTTTAGAGGCTACCTCAAAAAAAGTGATAAGCACCAAAGGCTGTCAAAGTACTAACATGCTAAGAACTTTGAGGGGTATGTGAGGCCTAAACGTGCATGGATGGCTTATCTGGTCAGTGCAAAAGATACTGAAACAACAAAGGAGCTCACAATTAAAACTGGGTACAAGTTCTCCAATTTTGCTAGCTTAATTAAAAAAAAAAAACAAAACAAAAAACCAAAAAAATCCCAAAACACCCAAACACCACACTGACTGGATTCTGTACCAAGCTATCCATCACACGTGGCAGTCTCTGCTTCAGAAATAATGTATTGTCAGTTATCAGCACCGGTCAAAACCAAGCCAAATGGTTTTTTGAGTCTGAAATTCCAGCGGTATTTCAGCAGATATTGACATCTATATAATAAGCCATTGCTGGAACAAGCAATACTGCTTTTTTACTTCCAGCAAAAAGGGCTTGTAGTAAACCTGTACGGGTACAAATTTACCTACCACCAACTGCAAAGGTACACTTGTGCCAAGGTACAGGCTAAAATTCTCTGTTCACTTCTCTTGAAAGCTCTGACAACGAATACTTAGCTCCCACAATCACTCCGCCTTGTTTTTCAAAATATGACTGTTTCTGGCAAGACAATGAACTTGCACAGCGCCCGAAGCGAGCCAGGCCAAGGCACTAATCAGATTTCTGCCACCATCGTGTCACATGGCCTGGGATAAACCACGTTTTTTTCAGTCTCTCAGTTTCTTCACACGTAAGCTAATAATCGTATAGAGAGCACGAGGAGGAAGGCCTCAGTTAGCAGCATTAATTGTACTTTTTGCTCATAAGCCTTCAAAGCATTAATTAACTCTTAATTCCTGTTGCTGTTTGTGTTTTGAGACAGCTGATCGGCCTGGAGCAGCTCATCAAACACCGCGTATTTATGAGCACGCCGCTCGTCACAGAAGCGCTGGCGGTCGCAGGTCGGAGCGCGCACGCAGCTGCCGCGCACAAGGTTACTTTACTCTGTTGAGTCTTTAAGCACAGACTGAACTTGCAGCAGGACTCTCATACTGAGAGGGGCTGGGAACGTTATTTATACAAATTAAAGCTGAGAGGGACAAAGGGGATAGTGGCCCTGTTCACACAGAAAAGATCACATAATCCTTAATGACCACACACATCCAGAACTTTTATTTAAATATCTTACTTAATAGCAGTAACGCTTTAGCAGCAGCATCCAAGAGGGGCTGCAAAGCAAGAGTACCACAACTTCCAGCATTTTGTAGAGAAGAGTGCTGCTTTCTGGATGACTTGATAGAAGGAAATCTGGACATCTAATATGCTCAAAAGTTTCTAGGCTGCATTCATACTGCATCTCCTAGTGCTGTACTGTTCTCATTACAAGTTATAACTAAATCTGAGAACTAACAATGTATGTGATTCAACATTAGATGCATGATCAGCTTATTCTTTGGCTGTTTTAATCTCCTCCTTGGAAGTATTATCCTTCCTTTCCCGGCCTTTACCTCCAGATCTTTCCTACTGTGGGAGGGATGCAAAAGGAAGTGAGCACTTAAAGCACTAGATGTTTAATTGGTGTAGCAGTCTAACTGGGAAAAAAAATGTTTTTAGTGTAGACACTTCCCACTACAAACAAATAGGCAGGAAAGACCTGTTATTATTATTTTGACTTAACCGAGTAAAGCACTGTAAGGATTGATAGGACCTGTGATCTACAACAAAACCTGGCTGATATGGGCAATACAATATGGCATTTAAAAAAAATACACCTTTTTCTCAGTGAGGAGAATGCTGACATTTAAATGCTAAGAGAAATCAAATTAGCTTTTAATGTGAAAAGAAGTGAGAGGACATTTCTCTGCAACCCCTGGAGAAAGGTGCAAGAAAGTCTATATCCTTACTTTGTAGGAGAGCTGTCAAGTAAGCCACCTACGTTTGCCTTATGGGGCTGGAAAATAATTCTAATATTGACTACCACAGGACATTCAGGAGCTAACAAAGGTGTTAGGCTCACTGGTCTGTTAGGAAAGGAAACAAAGCAGATTATCAACACAGTTCTTTGTGCAGTATAGGAACCAGTTCTAATGACTATATAGCCAAATATCGCTAGAGAGGAGAGAAACAGCCACCAGAGCCATGTGTTACATTCAAGGCTCAAAGAATGAGAACTTCACTGCCCTGCCCTGCTCCAGCAGAACTGGAATTGTTAAATAATTGTTAAGTAATCCCTTAAATAAACCAATACCTCACTGCTTTAGCCTTACCCCTAGACTGTTCACAGGTAAAAATGAGCATTTTGGCTGCATGGCTTTTTGCTTTGTCTCCCTCTTCCTGCAACATCCATTTTCATACTATGGCCTTTATTTATATGCCTTTGCCTCCACTTTCCTCTACACAGAAGTGTCAGACACAGATATTGAGAGGAAAAATGCCACATGTGGTTTTCTTTGGCTAAAGCCTTATTTTTTTCTCACAAGGTTACAAGGCAGAGAAAAATACTGGGCTTATCCAACAGTTTGACGTGGAAGCATTGTGCCTTATGCACTCTACTGGTATCGATATTTTCCTTCTCCAAGGAGAAGGACACATCAGCATAAGCTGACGGCACCCTGTTTGCATGATGCAATGAACTGCAAGAGCCCTCCCCTTCGTGCCCTGGTACAGCCCAGGGAAACTACAGCACCAGCACGCCACGCTCCGGTCCCACAGCAGCGGCCCCGCCGCCGCCAGGTTCCTGTAAGCAAGGCACAGGGCAGGTGCACAGTAACACCTGTGTGCACTGCATTACAGGACGCGCTTCATACGCGGGAATTTAGCGTGCGTGTCTGTCCGACACTCGCTTACGCCAACGGGAAAGGAGCAGAAGCACCTGACGCGTACCAGGCACCGGCACTGCTGCCGGGGAAAGTATAGGCGGGCTGCTCCCGTCACCCCCCTCCTCTGAGATTTCACTCTGAGCCACGGCTGCTACAACTTACAGCCATCCCAAAGCCTTTTCTTTCAGATATTTACCAATGCAAAATAATGACTCACGGTTCCTATCCCAGAGCGCAATTAAAAAGAGCGGAGGGAAAAACCAAGAAGGGCTGTCGCTGTAAGGAGAGGGCTGCGGTCAGCTCTCATCCCAGCCGTACGGTCCCCACTGCCTGACTGTGCCCCCAAGACCGGGCTCCTCGTCCCTACCACTCTTTCAGAACTCCTTTGTTAATACAAGAGCCAAATCCAACCTCTGAGTATGTCCTGTGTGAAGCTCCAGAAAAGCCTCGTTGCATCATGCAGGTAAACAAGACGCACATGGAAGTTTTTGAAGCTTTTAATAGAGTGACTTTGATAAACAGGCTCGACTGCCAAGAAAGCTTTCCTAGAACATCCCCTTCAATGACAAAGAAGCTTCACTGCAAGCAGGTATTTGGAGCACGTTAATAAGCAACTATAAAAAGATCTCCATAAAGACAGAGCTCTGTTTCAAGGCTGGGCCTACAAGTCAAACTCCAGTATCCTACAATTAATTACAATTAATTTCCATTTCGCCTTCTTAGTAGGTTAGTCAGAAACCTGAGGAAAGGGAGGGAACAGTTCTAAACTTTAAGGTGTACTACTCTCGTTCTTTAAAGTTTATGGATTTTTTTAAAGAAAAGGCTACAGTGGCTTCTAGCTGAAAAACTCTTTCACATAATAAAAATATTCTGATGAAATCAAAGTCTCTGTAGTCACTATATGATTAAGTTTCGACTGATAAAGAAGCAATTTTTCCTGCTGATCGGGAAACAGATTTACTTCTTCAGCAATAAATGACTTCCCAGCTTTGGAAATATCTTACTAAACCCAGCACTGCCAGCTCCACTGGCTTAAAAACAAAATTAAGTAATTCCTGTTGACCAGCAGTTACATTCTGTACTTCCCTAAGGTCTGAAAATAGTGTCAGTTCAAAGGTCCATCCTCTCATTTTGTTTGTCAGGCCAAAGTACACAGACCAAACCAGCATCTGTTTCTACGTACGCTGCACTACAACCACCAACACAATCACCAGGTCTCAACTTTTGCGTGAACACTTGTTCAGAAAAGTTGAGATTATACAATACCATTTAAGCAAAATAAGGTGATCCTGTATGATCCTTCTGGCCAATTAAATACAGCCTGGCTCGTCTGAATGGGTTATTTCTTGCCACAAGAACGAGGGTTCCACCAGGTCAGGCCACTCCTGCAAGAATTCAGAGATGCTCTAGACTGTATTTGCATACCCAACTAATTTGCAGCTAAGCCAGTAATTTACGGTGTTCATCCCCCTTACAATGTGCCTAGTCACGCCACTTTTGAGCTTTGTCAGGCAGTTTGTAGGCTTAGTCCAGAATGTCCCTTTTCTACCTGTTCACTGACAGGGAAGGGGTCTCTGCTCCCACCGAATGGCCAGGAATGACTGGCAGAGCCCTCGGAGCCACAGCTCTTGCAGAAAACAAAGATGTGATGGTTTATAAACCCCCGATCTTTCCTAACAGACAGCAAGCTCGCACGTTACAGGAACACTACACAACACCCCGTGGGGTCCGAAGTCCTACACCTTTCTAACAGGCTCTGAAGCACTTTGATTTTAAAAGACAGCACCCGGGGAGATTTCAGCGGGCCACATCCTTCCCGGTCTCCACCGCCGGCCCTCAGCAAAACACAGCCCAGCGCGGCGCCCGGCCGGCTGCAGCACACCCCGACTTCGGCCGGCAGCGAAGCGAAAGCAAAACGCAGCCACGGAGCCGCAGCCAAAGGCCCGGGACCCTCATCCCGACCCCCTCCCCTCGCAGGGCCGCCCGCAGCTCCCACCCCCGGCCCGGGCCCGGTACCTGCGCGGGGGGGGCAGTGCTGGCGGCGCGGCGGCTCATCCCGCGCCGAGGCCCGGCTGCCCGAGGGGGCCCCGCCGC